>JAJOOO010015057.1:0-17214 GCA_029582685.1 Solanum piurae | reverse complement strand
AATCATGAAATTTGGTCAAATACACTAACATAAAGGAAATAATAAAACTTTGAAGAAACATAGTCATTTTGTGAGATATTATCTTTAATCGACAATAATACCATGAGAGCTATATCATAGAATCTGGTATGTCCCTCATACCAAAAGAAGGGGAATCTAGTTGCCAAGGTAGAATCCATACATATCATCATTTGCTAAAGTGGATCCACTAGCTAGGTCATTTAAGAAAATCCTACAGGGGCACGTAGTTTGGGAATAGAGGTTGTTACTAGAGACTGCCCTATTTGAGCCTCCACCTCAAAGCCCTCTCGGTGCTAAGTCTAATTCCCAACGAATATGTATAAAGTTAAATATCAATATAACATAGGAAATGCAATGATCAATACAAATCCACATACTTTTAAGACCAAAACATAGAATAGCTCCTTAAACATAATTCAAGCATAGGTGAGAAAACGTTTCACTAATGTGAATCTATATGTGAGAGATACCTTTCACAATCATGATCATCATATTACATGAAAAATATTTTCACAATAGCATTTATACTTTCCTTTCAAAGAATTCCCAAAACATATACAATATCTTCTTAAAAACATGCATATCTTCATAATTATTAATTCATAGGTTCATTATAGGTTCATAGTTAAAAATCATAAATTAGGCATGAGTTAACATAATTTCAACTAAATATCATGGATTAATATTAAATTATGCATTAGAAGACTTAATCAATAATAATCAATTAAAATTGGATGAAACCCACAAAGATTGAATTGAAACCCCAACATAAACAATTGAAATAGAGATTGAGAAATCGGAAGCTTTGAGAACCCTATCGAAGAATGGATTCCATGGGTGAATACCCACATACCTTGCTATTGAAATCCCTAAATAAATGGTGAATTGGAGATTTGGATTGAACCCTTCCTCTTCCTCTTCCTTCTTCGACTTCGACTCAAAATGAATCATTTAGAGATCCGATTTATAGTCCGTTCTATTTTCTTTTGGTAGTTCAATCGTGGAATTTCTTTGTTTCTGTATTTCTGGAGTATGAGTGTGTGACTTGTTATAGTTGATCCTATTGATAGTACAAAGAATTGTCTATTATCTTGATAGAGATGGTTCTACTTCGTTAGATATTTATTCGAATATTTGAAACACGAAATAGATTAAGAAATATTTGAACTATGATTCATACTTAATATTCAGACCTCGTGTCTGGGATCCAAAAAAATTTAATTTCTAAATCGAAAGATTCTTTTCTTTCAACCCCTATTTATATTTTGACCAAAAGCTTCTTCTTCTTCCTCTCCTCTTCCTCGTCCTCTTCCTCGTCCTCTTTCTCTTCCAATTCTTCGTCTTCTTCTTCCTCCGTTTACTCCTCCTCATCTTCCTCTTCTTCTTCCTCCTCCTCTTCCTCTTCTTCTCCTTCTCCTTCTCCTTCTTCTTCTCCTTCTTCTCCTTATTCTTCTTCTTCTTCTTCTCCTTATTATTCTTCTTCTTCTTCTTCTTCTTCTCATTCTCCTTCTCCTTCTTATTCTCCTTTTTCTCCTCCTCTTCTTCTTCCTCCTCCTCTTCTTCCTCTTCTTCTTCTTCCTCCTCCTCTTCTTCCTCTTCTTCCTCTTTCTCTTCTTCTTCTTCCTCTTCCTCTTCTTCTTCTTCCTCTTCCTCTTCTTCCTCTTCCTTATCTTGAGAGAATTTGGGGAGGATGAATTTGGGTTAGATTTAGGGAAATAAGAGAATGAGGTTGAAATAGGTAGTTTTAGATCCTAAAAACCTTATATAGGGCTTAGGTTAGAAGACAAAATGACATAGTTTTAATTTAAAATAATAAGGGAAACCTTGACGAAAATAAAATGAGCCGACTTCGTCATAGGATCCACAATATCCCAAATCGATTCGTGTTGTCACTGGGTGCAGGGTTAACCAACAATGAGGTCCATATTCAAATCTCCCACTTCCAAGTAGGAACACTAATATCTTGGGACAAACCTCCTGGCTTTTGGTGTTCAACCTTCACTTGTTGACAATCAAGACACTTAGCCACAGATTTTGCAATATCCTTCTTCATCCTATTCCATCAATAGACCTCCCGCAAGTCACGCTGCATCTTGCTGGCTTTCGAGTGAATGGAATATCGAGAACTATGGGATTTCAATAAAATTTTCTCCCTCAAATCATCGATGATGGGAACACGCAAACAACCTTGATATCGAAACCCACCATCTTCCCCTTGGAATAAAGCCTCAACAGACTTTTTAAGCACAACTTCCTTCAACTCAATCAAGATCAAGCCAAGACCTTGTTTTTCTTTCACATTCGATACAAAAGATGATTTTAAACCATTATGAACCATAACACCACTTTTAGTTGAATCAACCAACCGAAAACCCAATCGGGATAATCTATGAACATTACAAACCAACTCCTTCTTATTATCCTCAACATGAGCAACACTACCCATTGATAGTCAACTTGGAGCATCCGTCACCACATTCACCTTACCGGGGTGATAAAGAACACTCATATCCTTTTTCTTGAACACATATTGCAAACTCTTGTGGTTGGTAAAGACATCAACATGGATACCATATAAATAATGCCTTCATATCGTTAAGGCAAACACAACCACTACTAGTTCCAAATCATGGGTAGGATAATTGTTTTCATAAATCTTATAAGTTGCCTTGAAATATAAGCAATAAACTTCACTTTTTACATAAGAACACACCCTAATCTGATTCTTGAGGCATCATACTAAACAACAAACCCATCGAATCCTTTCGATATAGTCAATACTAGCGCGGAGGTAATTCTATTTTTCAATTCTTGGAAACTCTTCTCACACATTTCCGACCATAAGAATTTAACTTTATTTTTGTTCAATGCCGTCAATGGAGAGACAATCAATGAAAATCCTTCCACAAACCTTCTATAATAACCAACCAAACCCAAAAAGTTTCCAATGTCTGAAGGGGATAGAGGTCTAGACCAACTCTTTACCGCATGCGTCTTCTTAGGATCTACCTCAATACCCTTACCGGAAACAATGTGACCAAGAAAAGCGATGGATCTCAACCAAAACTCACATTTACTAATCTTTACAAAGATTTGTTGGTCCTTGAGGACTTGCAACACAATCCTCAAATGGTCGGTGTGCTCATCCTCACTCCTTGAGTAAATCAAGATGTCATTGATAAATATCAAGCCCATAAATGTGGCTGGATCATTAGTAAAACTAAATGATTTTACCAAAAACTCATAATGACCATATCGAGTTTGAAAACTCATCTTTGGAATGTCACCATTCGTTACCCTCAATTGATCATAACTCGACCAAAGGTCGATCTTGGAGAAGTAACTTGCTCCTTGTAGTTGATCAAGCAAATCATCTATCCTTGGAAGAGGATATTTATTGTTAATTGTAACCTTGTTCAATTGCCGATAGTCAATACACACGAAGTGAACCATCTTTCTCACGAACAAGAAAAATTGGAGTACCCCATGGAGAGATAGTCGGTCAGATGAAACCCTTATCCAACAAATCCTTTAATTGCTCTTTCAATTTCTTAAGTTCTGCCGAGGCATACAGTAAGAAGAAATAGGTATAAGTTGCGTATCTGGGAGAAGGCAAATACCGAAGTCTATTTCCCTTTTAGGAGGAACACTAGGTAGATCATCTGGGAACACTTTCAGAAACTCATTTACAATGAGGACAGACTCAAAATTAGGGGTTTCAGAATCCATATCCCTAACCCGAACAAGATGCTAAATACAACCCTTTAAAATCATCTTTCTAGCTTTCAAACCAGAACTAAACTGACCCTTAGGCATATAATTTCCCCCTTTCCACTCTAGGATGGGCTCATTTGGAAATTGAAACTTGACCACTTAGGTTCTACAATCAACAAAATCATAATAAGAATAAAGCCAATCCACACCAAGAATAACATCAAAATACAATATTTAAAGCTCTACAAGATCAACATGAGTGACTCTATGGTATAAGGAGACGTGACAATTTCTATAAACCCACTTAGCCACAATAGATTCACCAATAGTTGTAGGGTGTCTATTAACACATTTAGAGGAACATCAAACCTCATAGCCACATATGGCGTCACAATAGGCAAGGTAACACAAGAATCAAGCAAAGCATAAAAATCAAGATGAAAAACTTTCAACATACCGATAACAACATCGGGAGAAGCCTCTTGATCATGTCGAGTTTGAAGTGCATAGAGTCAGTTTTGCTTTGGAGCACTTGAACCCGAACCACTAGACGGAGCTTGCCTACCATCTTTTCCCTTGTCAAGTCTAGATGGACAATCTCTCAAGCGATGACCATTTTTGCCACAACCAAAATAATTATCCGTGCCCATCAAGCATTTTCCTGAATGACTCTTTCCACACTTTGGGCATGTGGGAATCGAAGATCTATTTCCACCACTATTTCCTGCTTGAGGCTTAGGGTTGAACACCCTATCTTTGTTGAATTTAGGAGCTGGAGTGTTAAAGGAGCCTTTACTAGAAAACATTTGTCGGAACCTAGAACAACCATGTTCATCAGACCTTGAATGTGAGAAGTCACCATCACCGGTCTTTGCCCTCTTTGCCTCCCTAGACTTTTCCTTAAGTTTCTCATTTCAAATTTGTTGAGCATGAATCACTAGAAGAGAAATGTCCATTTCCTTAATAAGCACGGCGGTACTACATTCCTTAATCACCATTTCAGACATACCTAAAACAAACTTACTTATCCTTTCCCTAGAGTTGGCAACCATAGTGGGAGAATACCTAGCCAATTGAGTAAATTTCAATGAATATTCCTTCACACTCATAATTTTCTTGATGAAGGTTGATGAATTCAAGTAACTTTACCTCCCTCATCTCAAGGTAAAAGAATCTATCAAGGAAAGAAACCTTAAACTTTTCCCAATCAAGAAGACCAACATAAAACACCTTATTTTCCTTCGATTGATTGAACCAAACTTGAGCAACACCCTTAAGTTTATAAATGACACATTCTGCCTTTTCCACCAATGTCAATCCAATAATCATCAAAACATTATACACCTCATTAATGAACTCTTGAGGATCTTCCTCTACCTTCGAACCATGAATGTAACACCTCATAAGCTAGAACTACAAAAAATGCAGAATTTCAGAAGTTGCAGGTGCCACCAACGGGGCCACCTACAGACCGTAGGGGGACCCACAAACTGTAGGTGGGGTCCGTGGTTGGCCACCTACAACCACTTCTACGAAACCCATAATCATTCTAAGGGTCGACCCATGGCCAGACCCACAAACTATAGGTCAGACCACGGGCTGTGGTCTTGGTCCGTGGATCGAGACCCTAAAACTCTCTCTTTGAAGCCACATGACGGTTGAACAGGATGGACAGCTGGTCAATCCACGGTCCGTCGGTCAGTCTCGACAACTTTTAAGTCAGGGGTCGTTTGATCCTTTCCCTATGCGTTGGACACCTAAACTACGTCGTTTAACCCCTGTACTACGTCGTTTTAGGCAGTTTTAGCCTAGTAACTGAACTAGACTCTACCCAATTCAACTCATTCTCCAAAATTCATCCAAGTTGAAAGAAAAAGAGTCGACCAAACCTCTCCGAGTACGCAACATGGTTTCCTCCAGTTCCAGCCCCGAAATCAAAAGAATTCTCTGTGAAATTCATCACCAGGTATGTGGGATTTCACTAGTGGGTTCCTTTCACCCATTAGGTCCTTAGAATTCAGTCAGATTCTTGATTCTCTATATCATGTTTAGACCTAGGGTTTCTAAAACTTCAGATAATTGTTGTGATTCAGCTGTTAGACTAATCCAAATCAGATTATCCTGTTTTTGAGGAATTGTTGCTTAGATTCTTGCATGAAACTCCAAACTCTAGTTGTGTAGATTCGTTTAGTTAATGAATTACACTTTCTAGGTCAGTTTATTCAGATATACATGCCCAGTTAAGAATATTTCATTATCAGTATATTAATGCTGCATTTTCAGTTAGCATGTAAGTATTTTGAGCTATTTAGTATTACATAATTCAGTTAAAATGTGTTACTTACATAATCAGTTGGGAGTAGGCTAAATACCGAGTGGACTAAGGGTCAGTCACCCTCATAGTCCCAGAACTACGTACTCCTGTAGGATAAGTCCCATATGTGGGAAACATATTGAGTGATCACGCCAGTCATGCCTTTATACCCTTGGCAAGGTATATTGGGTCCTCTCGATGGAGAGATACATTAGACTCCACAGATAGCTCTCGTGGTTTTATGTCGATTAACAGTAGCTCCCACAGTCATATTCTAGTGCATTGACCAGGTTATCAGTTACAGTTCAATATTCAGTCTCATCATATCATGTACTTGGTCATTGCATTCAATTAGTTCAACATTCAATATATTTTAGTATTTACATCATGTTTCGGTTATGTCATTTCTCTTATCGCTTTGTTCAGTTATGTATATATATATTGTTCAAGTTTATCCTATCCTGCATGCTTAGTACCTTTGAAGTACTGACGCATACTCTGTGCTACATCTTTTTGTGATGTAGGTTCAGGTCCTCAGCATTCAGATCACGCATAGATCGGTTTCCGATCTCCAGTTCACCAGTACCAGTGTTGAGTCCTCATTCTTCGAGGATGATTTACATGTATTTTCTTTAGTCATTCCTGTTTTAGTTTCAGTTTTACTAGAGTTAGCTGGGGGCATGTCCCAACATCTCTAGTCAGGTAGAGGATTTCATTCAGACATAGTTAGATTCATTTTTAGTTTTGAGTTTGATCTTTCAGCCGTTATTGAACTCTTAGTTTTATATATTCAAACTTAGAATGGATTTTCCCCATTATTTCACTTTATGTAATTTTTGAGCTCCTGCACAGTATTTTTACTTTCAGTTATGCTTATGATATGCCAACAGGGTTATCTTGGGGTCACTCGTGATCCTAAGTCCCGTGTTACATCAAGGGGTAGCCTCGGGGCGTGATAAACTTGGCATTAGAGAACTAGGTTTAAGAGTCCTAGGATGTGTGAAAAGTCGCACTAAGTAGAGTCCCTTGTATGAGTGTGAAGTGCGCCACATTTATTAGGGGGAGGCTACAAAGTGTTTTAGGAAAACCTTAACCCTCTTATTATTATTATCATTTGTGGGTATTATCTTCTTTCTAACTCGACGTTATGTGTTTTCAGATCATTCCTCTTCGTAGATCTTACGCAAGGAATACTAGTGCCCTCAACACTAACACAGTTCCTTTAGTCCCAAATCATAAAGTTTTGAATGCAGAGTTTCAAAATGCCATTCAACTTTTGGCCCAGAGTGTACCTAACCAGAACAATCAGCAGGCTTCAGTTCCTGCAAATGCTAGTGGTGGATCAGCGGCAGTTAGGGTCCATGATTTTGTTATGATGAACCCATCTGTGTTTCTAGGGTCACAAGTTGGTGAGGATCCCCAGAACTTCATTGATGAGGTCAAGAAAATCTTTGGAGTGATGCAAGTGAAAGGAAATGATAGAATAGAGTTGGCATCCTACCAACTCAAGGATGTGGCTCACATTTGGTTCACTCAATAGAAGGAAAACAGGGGTGAGAATGCAGCTCCTGTGACTTGGGAGTGTTTTACCGTAGCTTTTCTGAACAATTCTTTCCAAGAGAGTTTAGAGAGGCAAAAGCTTAGGAGTTCATGGAGGCAAGGGTGTATGTCGGTCCAAGAGTATGGACTTAAGTTCACCCAACTCTCCACGTATGCTCCACATATGGTTGCTGATACTAGGGCACAAATGAGTAAGTTCTTATTTGGAGTGTCTGACTTAGTGAAAATAAAGTGCAGAAATGTGATGTTGTTGGAAGATATGAAAATCTCTAGGCTCATGACTCATGCTTAACAGGTTGAGGGAGATAAGCTTAGGGAATAGGCTAAGGACAAAAAGAAGGCTAGGACAAACAATTATGAGTACTCTCAGCAGAAATCCGGTGGTGGAAATCGCTCGCAGTTTCAGCAAAGGTCTTTAACCCCTGCACCTTCATCAGCTAGTGTTCCATCCTCCAGATTTCAACAGGATCAGAAAGGTAGGGAATCAATCTCTAAGTCTCAGGGAGTGTTTTTGATACTATAACCTACCCAACTTGTCCAAAGTGTGGTACGAACCATCCGAGCGAGTGCCTTGCAGGAAATGATGAATGTTTTGGGTATGGTTAGACTGATCACAAATTGAGGGATTGACCTTCTTCTAAATAGGGACAAAGAGGTAACAAGTACTTCATCTGGTATAGGTGGCGGTCAACGCCAGTACAAGTTGTATGCTCTCTAGGCTCGCTAGGATTAGGAAGACTCCACTAATGTAGTTACTGGTATATTGTGAGTCTTTCACTTAGATGTTTATGCTTTTTTAGATCCAAGGGTTACTCTTTCCTTTGTAACTCCTTATATAACAGTAAAATTTGATGTCAGTCCAGAAACTCTCTCAGAACCCTTCTCAGTCTCTACTCTAGTCGGTGACTCAATTATAGCTAGACGGGTATACATAAATTGCTCTGTCATAGTCTCTCATAAAGTCACCTCAGAAGATATTGTAGAGTTAGAAATGGTAGACTTTGATGTCATTCTAGGCATGGATTGGTTACATTCATGTTATGCCTCAGTCGATTGTAGAACTAGGATCGTTCGTTTTCAGTTTCCAGATGAGCCAATCTTAGAATGCAAGGGTAGTAGCTTTGTGTCTATAGGTTGATTTATCTCTTACCTTAAGGCCAGAAAAATGATCTCTAAAGGGTATATCTATCATCTAGTTTGGGTTAAGGATTCATGCTCCGAAACCCCAACTCTTGAGTCAATTCCAGTAGTAAATGAGTTCCCAGAAGTGTTTCTAAAAGATATTCCCGGAGTTCTTCCCAAAAGGGAAATCAATTTTGGAATTGATGTCCTTCCAGATACCCAATCTATTTCTATTCCTCCTTACAGAATGGCTCCATATGAGCTTAAAGAATTGAAGGAGCAGTTGAAAGACTTTCTAGATAAGGGCTTCATCAGACCCAGTATTTCCCCATGGGATGCACCAGTGTTGTTCGTAAAAAAGAAAGATGGTTCTCTCAGGATGTGCACTGACTATTGACAGATGAACAAAGTCACAATCAAGAATAAGTATCATATCCTCAGGATTGATGACTTATTCGACCAACATCAGGGTGCTAGTCATATTGTCGAAGATAGACCTCAGATTCGATTATCATCAGCCTAGAGTCAAAGATAGTGACATTCCAAAAAGAACCGTTAGAACTCGGTATGGTCATTATTAATTTGTAGTTATGTAATTTGGACTAACCAATACTCCTGCAACTTTCATGGATTTGATGACCAGGGTGTTCAAGCAGTATTTGGACTTGTTTGTTATCGTCTTTGTTAATGATATCCTCATTTTCTCTAGGAATAGGAAAGAACATGCGACTCATTTGAGGGCTGTCCTGCAAACTCTCAAATATCGCCAGTTATTCGCTAAGTTCAGAAAATGTGAGTTTTGGTTACAGTCAGTTACTTTTCTTGGGCATATATTGTCTTGTGAAGGGATCCGAGTAGATTCTCAGACAATAGAGGCGGCGAAACAATTGCCCAGACTTACCTCTCCTACATATATCAGAAGTTTCTTGGGTTTAGCTGGTTATTACATAAGGTTCATGGAAGGATTCTCATCCATAGTTCTCCATTGACTAAGTTGACTCAGAAAAAGGTAAAGTTTCAGTGGTGAGAAGAACTTCTCAGAACTGAAAACTAGGTTAACTACAACTCCTTTTTGACTCTACCAGAGGGTTAAGATGGATATGTGATCTATTGTGATGCATCCAGAGTCGGCCTAGGTTGTGTGTTGATGTAGAGAGGTAAGGTTATAACTTATTCTTCTAGACAACTTAAGGTGCATGAGAAGAACTACCCGACTCATGACCTCGAGCTTGCAACAATGGTTTTTGCCCTTAAGATTTGGAGACATTACTTGTATGGTGTTCTGATGTTTGCTTAATCAAGACACAACTTCTAATGCAAGTGTCTACGATTGTATAATAGTAATATAACCCAATCGAATGGGTTGGGGTCGAGTCCCAAGGGAGATGTTCCTGAAAATTAGTGTTTAAATGCGAAAGTGCTAAAGCTAACCGAAGCTAAAGACTTTAGCGAATGAAAACATAACAAATTAAAGGGTTTGACATGAATGCCAATTATCAATGGGGGTTTGTAAACAAGTAAAGAGCAAAATCAGCAAAAATAAAAAGAGATACGAATATGGAGACGGGATTCTTGGGATGTGATAGGAATACAGGCTAAACTAGATCATTGGGTACATGCTTTTGATAGTGATTTCATTGAATATTTGTGACTAGGCTAGACTATAGTGGGGGTAAATTATCTCTCGAGCAACTTACCTCGAATCAACCCAATTTCTCTCGAACACCGAGTTGCCGCATGAAGAACAACCTCCGCCTTAGCCCACTCACTCTCTCAAGCTGAGTGTGTAGGAGAAGGACTAGGGTTCACTCTCTCGAGCTGAACCTCATGTCGACCCAATCCCATCGTCCATCAATTTAGTAGTCTTAGTTTTACGACCTCTCTCTCAAGCAAGCCAAAAACACAACGGTGAAATCATATTTGCAACTACAATTTCATTAAGTTCCAACACAACTACTAAACGAAATCACATTTAAACAACAATTAAACTATCAGCAAGCAAGACCCAACAATTAACTTAACCCATATTCACAAAATCACACCCCAAAAATTAGGGTTTTAGTTAGACATGCAAAAGAGATAAAAAGTTATACCAATCTCAGTTTTCATCAATGGGTATGCAAGATTAAGTCTTAAAACACGTCAATAGTGAAGAATCTTCGAGACCCACATCCAATTTCTTGGAGTTAAAACCTTTTGAATCTTCAAGGTCTTAGAACAAAGTCTCCGAAACCCTCTAAAAATTCTAAGTCTAATAATAAAACTATGAAAAGTCTAATATGAAAAAATCTGATGCCAAAGTAAAAACTTCAACTAGTATTTATAGTTTTCAGAAAGTGTGCTGCGAAGGATCCATTCGGCGCAGTTAGTCGGGATCGCCGATGCACTCGGCGATCCGCCCTTTGGTATGCTTCATCGCCTTTAAGCTCTTGCCTTCAGCATCTTCGCATCCTGGATCATTGGGCGGTATAGTACTGCTTCACGGAACTGCTCGGCGACACGCCGACTGCTCTATTTCATCGCCAACTTGATCTTTTCCTTCAGGTCTCAGCACACTGGAACATTAGGCGAGTTTGTAGGCCTTTTAGCGACTTGAATAATGGATTAGGCGATCGTCAGGCCGTCTTTTCTTCCTTTTTTCAGCCACCTTTGTTTGTTTTTTGCTAAATAGCATCCATGCTTTGTCTGTCAATTTAAATACCTAAAACTTAAAGGTCTTCGTTAGATATTGAGATAAAATATACATTTGAGGACACTAATTCTTTCAAAAACAAGACCTAAATGAGTCAAAATAGTGGACTCATCAACACCACCAACTTAAAATTTTGCTTGTCCTAAAGCAAACTCAAGTTCAGCCGTTCAAAAAGGGTGTCTTGAACAGTGTTACACAAGACTCAATCATGAATGCACACAACAAGACTCAATTTACTTATGCAAAGATCAATTTTGCACTCAAAGATTCAAGTTGTGACTCACCAATATCAAAGAATCTCATGCTCACAATACTTGCTTCAAATGCAAGTTCAAGCTCAACCAAAGTGTTCAAATGCCTCACACAAAGAATGATTCCATATTCACACATAATGGTTCACAATTTAAAGCTTTGGAATCAAATGCAATGCTCACACTCACAAAGATGAACACAATTGCATAATTTCACCCATAGGTTTGCCCGTATTTTCCAATCGACATTTGTTTCAGCTCACTCAACATCAAAAAGGTCTTTTCAAGGCTTGTAATGAGGCTGAGTGCAAATGTATGGTCATTTAGACTTAGTGACTTTTATCCTCATGAGATGTGGTATTCACAACACTTCCTTTCCTCTTCCTTCATCATTTTTGCTAGTGCTCATAAGCCATCCCATTATTCACTTTCCATGAATTTTTGGAAACCCCATTTTCTTTATATTTTCACACTTTATTCCTCAACTTTTTCATTCTTTTTCTTTTTCTTTCTTTCTTTCCTCTTTTTTTTTGTATAGAGGGGTTCCATTTTTCTCAAAACCATGGGTAAGAAGGACTTTCTTGCACTTCTTGATTTACCCCTTCTTTTTACCACATCCCCAACTTAGGGTTTTGGCCTAAGTTGGTTATTCGAACTAACCACAAACCATGAGGATTAAGGGTAATGGGTAAAGAAAGGTCTAGTTTTCATCAAGTTTCTTCCAAAGAAAGGTAAGGTTCAAGGGGTGTTCAAGAGAGGTTCACACACTCATAGGGTAGGTCGCAAAAGAGGTTTATGTCAAATTGGCTCACACTCTTCGAAGTTGCCTAAGATCATATCAAGAGATAGTCTTACTTAGTCGATCGGACCAACGGGGCAAATTCTAGGTGTATTCATGTATGGTTCACAGTAAGCTCATCACACAAGTCATCGACACTAAAATCAAACAAGACTCCACACTTTCGTTAGTGTGCAACGTTCATCGCAAGAGAATCAATTTGATACATGACTAATCACAACGAGATGCAAAGTTCACATATTGTCTATGCAACTTTTTTTTGCCTCATCATAGCCGTATATTCATGTTCGTTCGATTAAGAGTACTATTCAAGTCATCGGTATTGATTGGAACCGAGACTCAAATTTTGCAAAAGAACAACCACATTCAACACACGAGAGGTGGCAAATTTTTTTGGAAAGGTCAAAATCATTTTGCTTTATAATATGGAGCCACATGCTCAAACATCCACAAAAACGCAGTATTAACACAACATTATAGCTCACAACCCAAATACTTAAACAAAACATGATTTATCAGTAGCGCACAAAGGTGGGCCTCACCCCACCACACTTGAAAACATTTTTCCTCAAATGCAAACAACAGAATATCCATGATTTAGAATAAGGAAAGACAGAGAGGGAGGTAGAGAAAAATCCTGTCTACACAGTCGCTCCATCTGTTTGGGCATCAGTTCCCGATGTGTCAGCCTGGAATTTGATAATGGTCCCCAACGCCTCTTCATAAGATTCAACGACAACTGACTTACTAAGATTGTCGAAGTCATGAGCCGCCAAAAGGAGTGGATAGCTGTGAGGAATCCACGTCTCCATGAGGGAATAATGGGGTCTCGGGGATTTGTTCTCTTACTGGCACTGACTTCTTTCCCTCATTATCCGTTTTGGGAGGATTTGTTGCCTTTGTATTTTTCCTGAATTTTTTTTCTCTTGTTTGTCGGGGTGGCTTATCTCTTCCAGCTACTTTTGGTCTAACCATTTCTGTAAAGCTTCGAGAAAAAGTTAGAAAGTATTCAGACAAAAGCAAGGGAGTTCAAATGCAGAATCACTTTTCCGAACAAGTTGGCGAAGCGCGCAACTACTTAGGCAGTTCGCCAAGTGCAGTGTACAGAGAATACAAGGGTGCAGACAAAGGGCGAACAAGAAGTCTTTCGGCGAGACGCCGAATGCGTTCGGTGACATCATGCTTCTAGTCGAAAGTTACAAAATTCAACATCACATTTAACATTAAATTAAAGGAGAGATGGGGACTTTAGGTGAACCGCCGAGTGGTTCGGTGAGCTCGACCCATCTCGCCAAATGGCCCAACGTGCCTACTTTCGACCCAACTTCCTGAATTCAACCCTGCAACCCTTGAAAACAAAATTTAACTATGAATTAGTACAATTAAGCTCAGACCCACAACACTCGACCATGCTAAACACCACGCACGCACAACCCCACAAGATTTAACTCATTTTGACGAGCAACAAAAAGGGAGTTAAAAAATCAAGATAAAATGGGTAAGATTTACGAACGAACTCGGCATTTAAACAATCTAAATCTATCAGAGAGTTGCAACACACATCAATACAATAAGCCCAATTGCATAAGAGAATAAAATTTTCAAAGTAGCCTCGGGGTTTGGGAAAACCAACCTTTTATGCCGATCAAAGTTCTTTGAAATGCTAGGAGTCAATGTAATCCCAAGTCCGAACACCAACCAAGACTAAAATACCAAGAATGCAAAGATAATGAAAATACTTACTAGGTGCAGATTTGCAAAATTTGAAATCGAGGGGAAAATGAAAATTTGTTAAAATTATTGGCTTTTAAAACCGTATAGTTTTAGCCCATTCGGTGACATTAATCAACATCGCCTTCACACCGAGTAGTCAATTGCCTTGCTGAGTTTTACAAAACCTCCAGTTATTGTTGGAGTTCTAACGGCAGTCTGGTTCGGGTTCACCGAACCCTTTGGCGATTCACAAAATGGACCTGTAGCTCGCCAATCTACACTTGTCGATCACTCTCCACATTTCAACCTTCAAAGCAATACACCATTATTTCTACAATAAAAAAAAAGCATTTAAGACCTTGGGTTGCCTCCCAAGAAGCGCCTTAGTTAATGTTGAGGCATGAAGCAAGCCAACGCTTAAATTTGAGTGGTGGGGGTTGCTTCACTTTCATAAGACCACCTCTCTATCGGCTCTGGACGTGGAGACGACAACACCTGGTCCATTTGGGACCCTTGTAAATAAATGAGCATGGTATGAGAGGTTTTCTGGTGGTTCAGCATCATGACATTCTCTCTTATCTCTTCCAACACTCTCTTGGCCAAGGCATCCAGCTGACTTAGTAATTTGTCTGCTCCTTGCCCTTTTTCTTCCTAGATCGCCGTTGGACTCAAGACATTTTCAAAGTGGAGTCTGTAAAACTCGGTGAGATCGGGAATAACTTGGCGAATTGCTGACCAGGTCGGCGATCGCGATCTAGTCCGCCGTTTGGACCCCTACATTAACTGAAGGTCCTATAAAACTCGGTGAGGTATGTGCCCACTCGGCGTGTCACCGAGTGGGTCGGTGAACAAAACTAATGTCGTCGAATGGGCGAGAACTGGACGGTTTTTAAAAGCCAAAGGTTTAAACTTTCAAACTCTTTCAATTTCCCTCACTTTTGAACTTGCACAACTCACACCCGCATAATATTATTTATATTTCTTGCATTTTTGTCATATTTGAGTCATTGATTGTATGTTCGGAGTGGATTTCTTTGCCACCTAACATTTGAAGTCGTTTAATCGGCATCTAAGGTTGGTTTTCTGAACCCCGAATCCTATTTTTGGAATTTTATACTGTTGTGCAATTGATTTTTATCTTAGTGATTTGTGTTGGGCCTCTCTAATGTTTGATTTTGTGCTTGCATACTCGTGTGCCTAGTTTAATTTGATAATGTTCCCTGTTATGCCTTTATTGTTCAATTTCTGAGATTTTGTGCCTTAAAATTGGGTAAAATTTTTGGGGTTGTGCTTGCATGTTGTTGGGTCTAGTCGGGTGAAGTCTAAGTAGCCCGTATTTGTGCCAAATGATGTATTTTTCCCAATGATGGAGCGGTTGACGTCATTCTTAAGGGCAAAAGTCTTCAAATGGCCAAATTTGGCAAAACTGGGAGAAGTCTGAGTATCCCGGGGGCATGGGAGTAATGGGTCTTAGTTTAATTTGATGGGTGCATGTTTTGATTTTTTTCCGGGGGTTGCGGGGTTGAATTTGGAAGATGGGTTGAAAGTAGTCACATTGGGTTGTTTGGCGAGCTGGGTCGAGCTCGCCGAACCACTCGGAGGTTCTCCGAAGTTCACCATCTCACCTTTAATTTCATGCTAAATTTGAAGGTTGGTTATGTTAGTTTCGGTGAGAAGCATGAGTTCACCGAGTGCACTCGGCGACGCCGAAGGTCTTCCTTCATCGCCCTGTGTCTGCGCCCCTGACCCTTAAATGCACTGTAACTTTTGGCGGGCTAATCCTTGATCGCCGAATGCTATCGGCGATTCACCAAAATGCCTTCACATCGCCGACATGTTAAATATTTCTAAGATTTTTGAGCCAATCCTTTCGGCGAGCCCGATCTAGCTCGCCAAAGAGATTCGGTGGGTCGCCGACCGGTTCTGCGAATCTGTCTGCAACTATTTTTCTATGCATCTGATTGAATTGTTTCTAACTCTTTTTGATGTTTTTGCAGACTTGGCTAGACTGAAAGTTGCTGGGACAAACATGCCACCCTGTAAGAAGGCTAAGGGGGATTTGATCAACGAGGATGCCACTACATCCATGATTAAGGCAACCAAACTTCCCACTAATGGTGGGAAGGGCAAAGGGAAATGGAAGGCACCTGCGTCATCGGAGGACAATTCCGACAGTGACGGGATCTACGCCACTGACCTCACAACTTTTAAGAGTGAGGGTGAGCACCAGGAGCAGCAGGCTGCAACTTCGGAGCCCTAGGATGATGAATTGTTAGCAGCACAAAGGGCTGAGCTGCGGTCCAAAAGGATGAACGATCTGTCTAGGATCAAAAATCCTTAGCCCACCACCACTCCTTCTCCAGTTCCAGTACAGGCAGTGGTCCTAGCACCACCACTACAGAGTCCTCCTCCCAAGTTTATGAACAGACTAAAGACTGAGGGGCTGAGGACAATCATTGAGAAGAAGCGTCTGTCCACTGATGGGGTCATCGACATGTACTAAGAGATTATGAGCTATCTGAAGTCTCATAAATTCCAGATCTTCACCAAGCCTCGGGCCCGTACATTCCAAGCTGGTTCAGAGAGTTCTATAGCACTTACAGTGCCTTGATACCACAAAGGAAGAAGCGGACAATCAAGTTCACGCCGATTGACTATGTGGTTGTCAGAGGCCGGAAGGTGAAATGTGATAGTGACACTATCAATATTGTCTTGGGCATCTCCAAACGTATTGATGATGACTGCCAGCATATGATCAGGACAAAGATGCTGTACAACATAAAGAAGTGGTTAGCCTCGCTAATATGCGATGTCACTCTGAGGTGGTTGGAGGCAGGGGCTCCGGATATACCGTGAGTTTACGGTATTTCTAATACATTTCACTTACAAGTTGTGTGTGTCTAGGGCCTTTTAGTATTGGTTTTTATGTATTTTTATCATATTTTGCAGGAAAGATGTTCAGGCGTGGAAGTAAAGAGACAGCTGAAAGAGATGCAGAAAAGGGCATCTACGGAGTGATCTACGGACC
>JAJOOO010015056.1:0-23763 GCA_029582685.1 Solanum piurae | reverse complement strand
TTAAAATTAGAATGAATTTTATATATATATATATATATATATATATATATATATATAAATATAACATGTAAATGAACATAAAATAAAGAGTATATTTGTCATTAATGACTTAAATTCGAAACACTATGTTCTTCCGAAGTTAGTTTAGATATATATAATTAAAAACAAAATAAATTAATGATGAATAAAATTTAATAACTAAACAATAAAAATTAACATGGTCCAATTTTCATAATTAAACAATAAATAATCCAATTAATTAAAAGTTATTTAACAATGAATTAATTTGAAATTATCAGGTATTTTTAATTATTTTATAAGATTTTTGGTATTTTCGCATAAAATGAAAAAAATAGTTGAAAAATAAAATCCACGAGAAATATTTTAGATTTATAACATACTTTTTTCTCAATAATTAAATAATTTGAGGATTTATTTGTATTATATAAAATTTTGAATTTTGAAACCTCTATTTTTTTCTCTAAACTATTCTTTGATTTTCAAAATTTCGTTTTGTTTTATGAAATATTATTTTTTGCTAGACGTCAAATTTATCTTCATTCATTTATTACTCGTATTAAAATTTTATCTCAATTATTCAATTTTATAAATAGTTATCAACATAATACCTTTAAGCGAAATATCATATTGTAATGTTAGTTAATTTGCGAAATAATATTATTGTTAATATTTATATTAGTAAGGATTAGTTCAAGTAAATAAGATGGTAGTCAACACAAGCTGTTAGATGCTATTTTATAAAATTTTATTTATTGTTATGAAGATGTAAGTAATTTAATCCAAAATTCTAAAATATTATCTATTATCATTATTTAATAATTAAAAATCATATTTTATATAATGATCGATTTGATGTGATCGTGTTATTATATCATATCATAAAACTCATGATTCACTACTAATATCCATATTTCGAAATAAATAATCACTTTTATTTTACCAACATTTAACTCGAAATATTTTGAAAATATTAGTGTTTGAAATCAAAATAAAAAAAGTTTAGGAAGTCTCAAACGCCGCGCAACTAATTAAACCTCATAAAAATTGGTATTGGCATTAATACTAACCACAGTTGGTAAATAAATATTAATCCAAAATCAGTAATTACTTGGAAACACGTCTACAAGTGGAACCAAATAAAATCGATTTTGTATTTTATTTGAATGTTAATTCAAACTTGGTTGAGTTGTGCTAAAACTATTACTCCCTTTCTATTTGAATATTAATTCAAATGTGATTGAGTTGTGTTAAAACTAAAAACAATTATTCCCTTCCTATTTGAATGTTAATTCAAACATGGTTAAATTGTGTTAAATCTATTATTTTCTTAGTATTGATATGTTCTTTGAACTCTATCAGATTATAAAAGAATGTTAAAAGAAAACCATAATATTATAAAAATAATTCATAATTTCGTTATACCACTTCAAATCAAGCTACTGTATAAAGATCGTGTGAAACGTGAAAGCTTGGGATTACTACCTTGACTAAATAATTCTGTAGACAATAAAATTCGCGTCGAGAAAAAAATAATCAAGAACGGAAAATTATAACAACAATCGTATTTATTATTTCAAAGTGCGAGTGTTACACATGTCATGATCCTATTGGCTTCTTGTTTGACTTGGCATGCCACGTGGCACCAAAAAAATGGGCCTCTACGATGAGATGAAATTGGGCTCATTTATTTTAACCCAAATCAATTAAATTGAATTCATATTTATTGGACTTAAATAATTAGCCCAATTATATTTAGACTAATATAATTCAAGTCATTTTATAAATTTATATTTAATAAATTTTAAATGATTACAAACTCATTTATATTATTTGCTTTTGAAATAGGTACACTTGATGATTGACTTGACCTCTTGAATAATAATAGCAAAGTTGTTTCTAAAAAGGTGAAAAAATGTCTTTTTTTAAAAGAAAAATAAAAATTTGGAACCTTGGTTACGTTCGATTAATGCTCTAATATTGATTAAAAAAATATTTATTTCAAACTAATTAAATAAAGTTATTACTGTTTAAGAATAGTTTTTCAAAAAGAGATTGTCGCAAAAAATAACTTTTCAAAATTACCAAATTACGTAAGGTTAGCCTAACGCATAAATACTCGATAAATGATTGATTTTCAAAATCTGGTTTGTTATCAATTTTTAGAATATGTACATTTATTTTATTTTTATGTTAACTCTATTTATTGAATGATGTAATTAGAATTCATTTATTATATTTTTATGTTAACTTTATTTATTCAATGATGTAATTAGTTTCGTGTCAATTTTACAATTAGTTTTATGTTAACTTTATTTAATTATCATATAAATTAAATATAATTTACATATATTAAATTTTATAGAATAGCATGAAATATATCCCTATAATAGTAAAAATAGTTTACATATATCTATCATTATACTTTCGCATTATATATATCTCTTCCATTATGTTTTCAATTCAAATATAGTTCTCTGTACTTTCGCTCCATATATATCTCTTCCATTATGTTTTTCAGTTCAAATATAGTTTTCCATACTTTCGCTATATTATATATATATATATATATATATATCTTTTGATATATTTTTCAATTTAAATACAATTCTTTGTACTTTTGCTCCATATTTTACCAACATGCCCAATAAAATTCCACAAAATGAAATCTGTCACTATTGATGTCCTTTCTTTAATAAATAATCACGTTTATTTTAACAACATTTAACTCAAAATTATTTATTCAATAATTTACATATATAAAATATTATATTATCATATAAATTATTTATAATTTACATATATCAAAATTTATAAAAAAATGTAAAATATATCCCTATAATATTAAAAATAGTTTACATATACTTATTGTTATACTTTTGCGTCATATATATTTCTTCCATTATATTTTTCAATTCAAATAATACCTCTTCCCTTATAAATTTGACTTCAAGTTCAAATATAATCCTCCGTAAATTTACTCTTTGATTCACTACTAATCTCAAACAACAACATCTCCATTAAAATCCCATGTGTCACTATAATATAATAAGTTTTATTTTATCAACATTTAAGTCAAAATATTTTGAAGTCAAATAAAATAAAAAAAAGGCCAGAGTTAGTGTTTAAACCAAACTAAAATCCAAAATTTCCAAATATTGCATGAGATTCTAATACAGTGTTTCTCTTCTTCTCTAACTCTTCAATCTCTTCCCTTATTTATCTCTTCTTTAACCATAATTAAATTGGCCTTAATTTTTCCTATATTAACCAAAATTCCCTTCTAATACTCCTTATTTATAGAACCCCCAAGAAATAGGGTAAACTAAAACCCCCCCTTTTTTTCTTCTTTAACAAACTAAATCTCCGATCATGGATAAACGTTCGCCGGAAAACAACTCCGGCTACCAACTTCACCGGAATGGGTTTCAAGAATTTCATCCTCGTAGCCTCACAAACAGTGGTCCTCCTCTTGAATCTTTGTTTGGTAATCTAAGGCTTGATGATGAACAGGTTCCTCTCCCGTCGTTTGGTGTTCCTCCTCCGGTGAATTCTACGGCGGATGGTTTGTATGATGATGAAATTTTAACAGGGTTTAGAGCTCAAGAAAGGCTCAACAATGGTGCTGACTTGCAGGGTTTAATCCGGGCCCAGAATGCAATTAATGGGGCCCACCAGAATCCAACTGTGGGCCCGAACCTTCTGAATCAACCTCAACCTCTATCTGCTGGTGGACTTCGATCACAGCCATGGTACTATTCAGAACCATCATCACCATTTATTGACAATGACTACTTGAGACTAAACTATGAACTTCCTGACTACAATGGTTACTCTCTTGGTCTTGGTGGTGGTGCTTTCTTGCCGAACACGGCACCATTGATGAATAGGGAACTCATTAACCAGTTCCCTTATTTGTCTTATAGATATTCGAACGGTTTTATGCCAAACAATTTTAGAATTGGGTCACCCATTTCGAAGTATAACCAAATTGGTAGTGAATTGAGAGGGAAAATGGCTGCTTTGGCTAAGGATCAACAAGGAAGCAAATTGCTTCAGTCTAAGCTTGACAAAGGGAATAAGGAAGAAATTGGAGGTATTCTTAGCGAATTGATTGGGTGTGTTAGTGATTTGATGAAGAATCAGTCTGGAAGTTATGTCATTCAGAAACTTTTTGCTGTATGTAACGAGGAACAGAGGACCACTATTATTCAAGCAATAACAAGAAATACCCACCAGTTTATTGGTATCTGTTTCAGCCAACATGGGTATGTGTGATTAAATTAGTTTTCATTTTATGATCTATCGAAAACAAACTCTCTAATTTGTGAGATTACATTATTTACTAGGGCTCGAGCAATGCAGAAATTGTTGGACAATATTCTTACCCCACATCAAATATGCATGATTTTATCTGCTATAGCTCCTGTTGCTGTTGCATTGGCTAATGATCAAAGTGGTCAGCACGTGATACAATTTTGTGTGAAGACATACCCTCCTGAGTATATAAGGGTAAACAATTCATAATTCTTGAAGAATTTGTGTGATTGGAATTGTCTTTTTCTTTCTGTGTGCCCCACCTTTTATTAAATTACTACTGTATTGAAATGGAGTCTTTATTCTATTGTTTTTGTCAATAAAGAAAGAGTTGAAAAAGTTTGATTTTTTGTTCTCATCCATGTGTACAATTGGTACACAAGAGAAAGTACAATAACTTCTTGTGTCATATATGGTATGGTGTAGTGTAAAGCAATTGCTTGTTTCAACTAGTTGTATGTAGGGGCGGAACAAGGTAGAACCAAGTGGTGGTTCATCGGAACCCGTGAAAAATTAAACGGTTTATATATGGTATATTCTTTTTTTGTTTATACCAAAGTTGCACTCTTCACTTTAGACCCTGCACCAACATAAGTTTATATCATCCGAACCCCCTTGGTGAAAACTTAAACAGTTTATATATGGTATATTCTCTTTTATGTTTATACCTAAGTTGCACCGCACCAGTGTCGGATTCTCTGATATTACACTACTTTTGGGGAATCCAATAGGTTTAAACTACATATATAGTAGATGTTGAACCTCTACTTTGTGTGTTTACTTCTTCATGTTTTGAGCCGTCTTACTGATTATACTACCTCTGTCTTTGGTTTCTGCTCTAACTTTAGTACTTCTTCAAGGTTAAAATCCTGAAATACATTGATCTTCCTGTCATGTTTACATGTATATGGATAAAGATGAAGGTTATAGCTATGTGCTTAGAAGTAGCGATGGCGAGCATATGAACTTGTATTCTGAGTATGGATATTGTTGCAATTAATATTTTAGCTCCTTCTCTTCTTGATATCTTCTGGTTTCAATATCGATATACGGGTCATTCAATTTACATCATGGAAAATTTACATGTACATGGAGGCAGATTAAGATTTTAAATTCAGTGAGTTGTTTTCTTTTATATATGTACCTACATTTATCCTTTTTAATGTATATATGTGTGCCTATATCAAGTTCGAGCACGCAGTGAGTTTTGCTGAGCCTGCTGGTCTGTTTTAGACAACTGCTATTTGTATATAATGTCAATGACTAAATGAAGAATTTCCTTGAATATTAAGTGAGGGTTGTAAAAATTTAATGCTATTAGATTTTTTTGTAGTAGACACATATGTTGCTCTGACTCTCCAAAAATGCAATCGCACCCCGGTTAGATCCTCCAAAAATTTTAACCACTCATGTTTGATACTTCAAAAATTCACTATCTTTGGAGGATCCAACATTTTTGAAGAGTCCGAATGACATAGGAAGACACGACTAGTTTCATTGCTCAAAAATAATGAAAGCTCTTTAATGCATTGTGATGAATGGCTTAATTTGTTCTTGTTTACCTTTCCTTGTACCGTTGCTAGAACCTTTCAGGAAGCTAAGGTAACACTAGAGGATGATAACATGCAAATGCTTGTAGAACATTTTTATATTTCTCATTATTTTTTCTTATAGAAACATGGGATGCAGAACCCTAAGTCCTTGTTGTTTGAAATTTATACACTTAATCTAAGAATAGAGACTTTCAAGGGTGGGCAAAACTAAATTTATTAAGGAGTGTCTGAATTTGATCTAAGTTGATGATTACACGAGATTAGAAATATTCATACCCTAGAGGGTGCAGACAACACATGGGTCGTTTGGTTCAAAACAAGGTCATCCTAGAAACATAACCCTAGGATTATAACCAGGATAGACGATCCCACCTTATATCCCTTGATTTTTGTATAAATTGTATCCTGGTTTTAGCTAATGCATACAACCATACACTTGACAAATTAGTACCAAATCTATACTGGGTAACTCCCCTAATCCTTGTAACCAAACTGCCCCATCGAGGATAAAATGAAGTAAGGTTGCTTGGTATGGTTTAGTCGTGTTTTATGTAGACTTTCATGTTCACTAGTGTTCCTTGGATGTGACAATATGATAGTTGAAGATAATCAAAAGGGATACATAAATCACATGGATTTAGCTATAGAGCCAAATACATTATTAGTAAAGTATACATAAAAGTGAGTTGAGATATAAGTATAAATATTTAGTTCTAATTTCTAAAGAACCTTAATTTGCCTTAAATTATTTAGTAATGATATGAAATTGACCTGAATAGAGCTTATTGGATACAGATTGCTCATGTAGCTTGCTCCTTCTAATTTGAGATTAGAGGTTAGTTCATTGATTGTGTCCTCGTACGGACCAGCTAACTTTAATTGTTTATAGATAGTTAGATACCAATAAAACGTAACATGAGAGTTATGATTTTATTAGATATAAACTTGATAGTGATGAAATGATAAATCTATGTAGATGGAAAAAAGCTGTGAAGAAAGAAAAAGTTCACATATATATAATATTGGTTCAAAGGAGTAGGCATAACAGAGTGAAAATTCTTGTTGTTTCCAGTAAATTAAATTACACTAGCTTCTGTTGGTTATTCTTCATGTCTGCAAATTGTTGTTATGCACAATTCCCTCAAGATAAGTGTTTCTTCTTTTATTGCTTTCCTATATTGTTACTAGAATGTAATTTATATATTTCCGCTTTATTCATATTTTTGCAGAATATAAATAAACCCTTGTTAACAATCACTCTCATGTCCCATTTCTCTGTATAAGGTGTCGGTTTTCCCCTGTAGCCTGCCTCTTCCATTAGCTTGATTAGTGCTTCTGTTTAACTTTTGTTTTTGCCTGAAACAAGTATCTCACAAGTTAACTGCATATTGCAGCCTCTTCTCTATGAAATTGCAAATAACTGCTTTGCAATTGCTACCCAAAAAAGTGGGTGCTGTGTGATACAGTCATGCGTAGAATCTGCTGGTGGAGAACT
This sequence comes from Solanum piurae, assembly GCA_029582685.1. NCBI lineage: Eukaryota > Viridiplantae > Streptophyta > Magnoliopsida > Solanales > Solanaceae > Solanum > Solanum piurae. The sequence continues at coordinate 16,380 of JAJOOO010015056.1, read as the reverse complement.
CAGAGATTGCATAATTGCTGAGATATTGACAAATGCAGTGCAGCTATCAGAAGATCAATATGGGTATGGCTTGTTTTCTTTTTCTTGTGCTTATGTAATGTGTGAAGGTGAAGTTGCTATATAGGTCTAATTGCTTTTACGTTTCATTTCATGTAGCAACTATGTGGTGCAACATCTTGTGGGACTGAAGTTACCAAGAGTTACAGATATTTTAATTGATAGGCTTCAAGGAAACTTTCTGACTCTCTCATGCAATAAGTATGCTAGTAATGTTGTTGAGAAAATTATCCTCGATTCAGGAGAAGAGCACTCCACGAGAATTATCACGGAGCTGCTCAGTAATCCAAGTGGTTCAATGCTACTGATGGACCCTTATGGTAACTTTGTCATCCAGTCATCACTGCAAAGAGCAAAGGTAAGTTTAGTTCACTAAATTCCTTGGTCTATGAGCCTACTTATATCGTATAAGAAACAAAATGAGCCATCTGGAGCTGCTAATTCAGCTTGGACTAAAACGACCTTCTAGGAGTTCTCTTTTTCTCAGTATGCTTGCATGGTAAAAACTTTCTCAAATCATAGGCGTGACTATTTTGACATATTTAGACTGAATATTGCAGAAGATAATATGAAGGGAAACCGCAGAACTAATTCAATTTGCATTGATGACACTTCTAGTATTTAGATTGATGATGTATGTCCAACTTAGAATTTCAGGATATGGATAAAAAATACTCAATTATCCAGGTTATCTTATCATGGTTTAGACGTTCTATTATATATTCAAGAAATTCAGAAGTTGTGGCAAGCTATGGTGTTTAAGTACCCCGGGTAGTTTATTTCTCACTAAAGTATCGACCTCTACAAATAGACTTCAGTAATCAGCTACGGCTCCATCCATTGGATCTCATGAAAGCATATGCTCTTTAGGTTTTTTCTGTCTTCTACTCTTTTTCTTCCTGGAAAAAGAAATGTTATAACAACTAAAACATGAAATCAAATCATATTATATTAATGTATTTTATGTATTTATATAGCTTGTATATTCTGTAGAGATGAGGTTGCTATTTATATTCTTGTAAACCTTCCTCAGTGTCCTTGTCTTACGATGTGCAGAAGCTAGAATAGCAATAGATTGGTGCAAACTTCTGTTGAAATATTTGGATATCAACTCGTTTATCATAACCTATATCTTAGCTTATTAAACCTCATTGTCACTGGAACAATGTTGATATTGATTCTATATAACTTTCTGTATTGTCAGTTATTAAAACATGTTTATTTTGTTAATTTGACTGAGCAGGGCATTCTGTTGGAGGCTCTGTATAACCTGATCGACATCCATGGTGCATCGATGAAAAGTAACATGTACGGGAAGAAGGTCCTTGATCGGTTGGCTAGCAGGAAGGAACAGATGCATTGTACAAGATTGTTTATGAGCGACAGGTATAAGTTAACTCGACAGTAGTTGACTCGTGTTGCTGTGCCTGCCTTCATTCTTTTTGATCTGTCTGATAGAATTTCAGTGTGTTGTAGCGCATCTGGACTACATTGTTCTATCTAATATGTTGTTTGTCTCTATGTATTAAAGATCTAAACTTGTATGCGAGCGAGCCTCGATGTGATTTATAATGCTCCTACTGTATAATTTTGGTCCTAACGTGTTGGTTGTTATATCATATTATTTAGGACAGCTTGACAATGTTTGTTTGAATAAACTCTTATAACATTCATTTGTTTTATATTTTTTGGTTATCTTAATATGATTGCAGTTGCAAGTATTTCTCCCAGCCGAAAAGTCGCTGATACATAAACGATTTCCTTATTTATTATTCTTTTTATATAAAAATTGCTAGTAATCGGAAGTCCATATAGTTATTGCTAGTAACTTTTATATGTAAGAAAAAAAAAGTAAACAAATTGCTTATCCACGAGCTACTTAAAAAAATGGATCATGTGAATATTTTTAGTAGTACAAAAGAAGTTCACGTGAACTTCATTGTGAATAATTTTCATATGTATTACCAAGTATTTAAGTCATGTGAATACATTTTTAAAATAAAAATGAAATAAAATAATTAAAGAACATAAGAGACATCGCTCCTTTGTGAGTGAGTTTTTTTTGCTAAATGTAAATGTCAACGAAAAAATAAAAATTTAAAGACAAAAACGCTCCATGGTGAGCGAGTAAAATAAAAAAAAATCACATATTGATTTTTTTTTTCTTTTGATTGTTGGGTTCGAAATCCAGTTACCATAAATTTTTATGGTTAATTTAATGTTTTCTTCTTTTGATCCAATACATATTTTTTATGTATTTATTTTATGTTTCGTTTAAATTTTTTTTATTATATTTGTATAATTTCTCGTGATAAAAGATCACTCTTTTATTTTTTCTTGAGAAAATTTGTCCGGTTAACAAATCTCACAAGGTAATTTACTTTTTCTTAGATATGAAGAGTTTTTAACGATAACATTTAGCTGAACACTTCTACAATTATATTATGTAGTTTACGATAAATTTATATTTTTAAAAGTAAGCACCCACAAGTTTAAAATTCTAGATGCGCTAGTGATAGTAAATGTAATGGTTTATGTTCTCTGAAGTAATATAACATTTACATAAAAATAAATTAAAGTCTTTATTGGAAAACCTATCCACTCTTTAAATAATAGATAATACTTTTGAATTTCCAATTAAACTATTCTCTTCTTCATATTAGTAAATATAATTTTATATAATGTCATCCAACCGTTTATATTATAAATAAATGACTGTCTCTTATTCATTTGAAATAATTCTTACTACTATAGATATAAGTAATAAAATTATCATAAATTTTGAGCATACTATACTTATTTGGTAAGATTGTATAAATAATTGGGACAATTTTGATAGTTTTACAACTTATATGTGTTTTTATGTTTATTAAAAAACATACAACATAAAAAGTCTAAATTGTATGTCCAAACAAAAGTTCAACTTCATCTTGTAAATTTATATCATGATTTCATATCAATAATAAAAATAAAAATAAACTTAGTTGAAGATGTTTCAGCCATCATTTATCAAAAATAAAATAACACGCCTTTATTATTATATGTGACCAATAATAATAAGTAAGTTCAAGGTTGTTCAAGGTTGTTTGTTTGAGGATGTTTCTTAGCAAAAAATACAAGTTAATAATAATTTTAGGTCAATAGATAAATAGAGGATATTTGTGAATCATTTTTCATAAGTTAAAGATATTTTTAGTTATTTTTTATTTTTAATTAATAGTAAATTTTATAATTTTATTTTTTCTAAAAATAAAAATAGTATAAAATCCAAATAAAAAATAAAATAAAAATCTTTACTAAAAAAGTACCCAAAAAATATCAAGTCTCTTAATAAAAATGAATTTTAAGCCATTAATTTTATTAAATCACCCCTGATATTTAGTTTAGATCTTTGTCCAAAAAGAAAAAAAAATCAAGGTTATTTGGGTAAATAAGTAGACTAATTCCTAATTTCAAAAAGTGCAGGTTGGAGATATGAGTTGTTCTACTTAACCGAACAGTAAATTAGTATTATTTATAAGAATTCGAAATCATATTACATTTAAAACAAAGCAGAAAACTACCCAACAAGTTCAAAGAAAACCCATTTATTTACTAATAACAATAGTTTTTTTTTTTTTGTGTAGTTTTCAAATTATATGTATAACTTTAACATACCTAGAAAACTTAATATGTAACGACCAAATTTAACCACTTAGATATTTGGAATACATCAAATTCAAGGGCATTTGCTTATTTATTATTCTTTTTATATAAAAATTGCTAGTAATCGGAAGTCCATATAGTTATTACTAGCAACTTTTATATGTAAAAAAAAAAAAGAATAAATAAATTGCTTATCCACGAGCTACTTAAAAAGAAATGGATCATGTGAATATTTTTAGTAGTACAAAAGAAGTTCACGTAAACTTTTTTGTGAATAATTAATTTTCATATGTATTACTAAGTATTTAGTTCAACTTTTTTGTGAATACTTTTATATGTATTACTAAGTATTTAAGTCACGTGAATACATTTTCAAAATAAAAATGAAATAAAATAATTAAGAACAAAAGAGATATCGCCCCTTTGTGAGCGAGTTGATTTTTATTTTTTTTGCTAAATGATGAGCGAGTAGTTAAAAAAAAAAAAAAAGACAAAAACGCTCCATGGTGAGCGATCAATAAAAAAACATTACATATAAATTGGTGATGTGTCGTCCTTTTAAGTTAAATGGCAAATCGCTCAAAATGAAGCAATTTGTCATATGGTCGTGGGTTCGAAATTCAGTTGCTGCAAATTTTTATGGCTAATTTAATATTTTCTTCTTTTGATTGTGAGTTCAAAATTCAGTTGCTTCAAATATTTATGGCTAATTTAATGTTTTCTTCTTTTGATCCAATACATATTTTTTTATGTATTTATTTTATGTTTTGTTTAAAATTTTCTATTATATTTGTGTAATTTCTTGTGATAAAAGATCACTCTTCTTTTGATCGAAAAAAATAATCACTCTTCTTCTATTTTTTTCTTGAGAAATTTTATCCGATTAAGAAATCCCACAAGGTAATTTACTTTTTCGTAGAAATGGAGAATTTTTAACTATGACATTTTAGTTGAATATATATACTTCTACAATTATACTATGTAGTTTACGGTAAATTTATATTTTTAAAAGAAAACACGCTTAAAATTCTATATGCGCTACTGAAAGTAAATATTATGATTTATTTTCTCTAAAGTAATATAACATTTAGATAAAAATAAATTAAAGTCTTTATTGAAAAACCTATCTACACTTCAAATAATAAATAATAGTGGCGGACTCAAAATTTTCGTTCAGGGATTCAAAAAATAAAAGAATAAACGTGTAAATAAGCCAACAAAACAAAAATTCAAGGAAGTGGTAGTATATAGTTTTAGTGGCGGACACTTGAATTTTTTTGGGTTTAAAACCACACTTTTAGCATGTTTTATAAAGTAAAACAACTAAAAATAAAACGTAAAAAACGAAAAATAAAAAACTGAAACTAAGAAATAAAAAAATAAAATGCTAACACAGGGATTCAAACCCTCAACATGAAGGTTAATTTCAAGGGGACCTGCCGCTGGCTATCCGTTTCTCTTTATCTTTGAAAAGTTCAAAATAGATATATCCACATAAATACAGAAAATTTACCTTATATATACAGTGTAATTTTTTGCCAAGGGGGTTCTGGTGAACTCCTAGAACCCACGTGGGTCCGCCCCTGATAGATAATACTTCTGAATTTTCAATTAAACTATTCTCTTCATATTAGTAAATATAATTTTATATAATGTCATCCAACCGTTTATATTACAAATATATGACTATCATTTTATTAATTTAAATTAATTCTTACTAATATAAATATAAGTAATAACATTATCATAAATTTTGAGCATACTATACTTATTTGGTAAGATTGTATAAATAATTGGGACTATTTTGATAGTTTTACAATTTATAAGTTTTTTATGTTTATGAGAAAACATACAACATAAAAAGTTTAAATTGTATGTCCAAACAAAAGTTTAACTTCATCTCGTAAGTCCATATCATGATTTCATGTAAAATGGACCCTGATGCTTCCGTCATCTTTTTATCAATTATAAAAATAAAAACCCTGATGCTTCAGTCATTTTTTTTATCAATAATAAAAATAAAAATTAACTTAGTTGAAGATGCTTTAGCCATCATTTATCAAAAAATAAAAATAATACTACACCTTTATTATTATATGTAACCAATAATAAATAAGTAAGTTCAACGTGTTTGTTTGAGGATGTTTCTTAGCAAAAAACACAAGTTAATAATAATTTTAGGCCAAACGATAAATAGAGGGTATTTGCGAATCATTTTTCATAAGTTAAAGATATTTTTAGTCATTTTTTACTTTTAATTAATAGTAAATTTTATGATCTTATTTTTTCTAAAAATAAATATAGTATAACATTTAAATAAAAAAATAAAATAAACATTCTTTATTAAAAAAAATCCCAAAAAATATCAGTCTCTTAATAAAAATGAATTTTAAGCCATTAATTTTATTGACTTACCGCTGATCGTTTAGATCTTTGCCCAAAAAGAAAAAACATCAAGATTATTTGGGTAAATAAGCTAACTAATTCCTAATTTCATAAAGTGCAGTTGGAGATATGAGCTGTTCTCGTTAACCAAACAGTAAATTATTATTTATAAGAATTCAAAATCATATTACATTTAAAACAAAGCAGAAAACTACCCAAAGAGTTCAAAGAAGAACCCATTTATTTATTAATAACAAAAGTTTTTTTTTGTCTAGTTTTCAAATTATATGTATAACTTTAACATACCTAGAAAACTTAATATGTAAAGACCAAATTTAACCACTTAGATATTTGAAATACATCAAATTCAAGGACATTTAGATTTGCCCTTAGAGTTCTTCTTGTCCCTATAACAAGGACATTCATGTTTGTTACCATAAGTTCCAGAAGGCACACATTTGCATTCTTCACAACAAATTCCACAGTACTTCAAGCATCTGTCTGCAAGTCCTGCCTTTGAACATCTCAGCTTGCACTTCGAATTACAAAAATCTTTAAACAAAAAAAAAACTCATAATTAGAACATATAACTTTTTTTAAAAAACAATTAGTGGACAGAATTATCTTATATATGTGTTGTGTTAATGGATAGTAGTGAAAATATTAGATCAATCAGTGATTAAGTCATAAATTTTATTAAGGGTGACCAAGTATAATTGTGTGTGGTTATCAAAATAAAACTAAAAAATATTGTGCTATTTGGGATTTTTAACTCAAAATTCTTTCATTCAGATGGACACTCATTACCACTACGCCAAAGACATAACTTTTGTCAAGTGTATTAAATTTTAAATATATATTCTTTAAATGTAAAATTCGATATATAATTGGACACTCTGGAGTGACTATAGCTACGCCCTGAGAACAATTACATATTCAAATTTCACTTGATAAGGTATGCAAAAAGCAGAGTATACGAAAACCTTACTACTATCTCGTGGATATTTCCAGAAGACTAGTAGCAAATTTTAAAGATGATGGAAGAATTGGTACTTACTTGAACCAGCCATAGTGGTTTGAAAGAAAGAAGGGGTAATAACAATAGTGACCAAAAGCAGAGTTAATAGAAATAACTTCATTTTTTCTAAGATGAAAATTTGATGAAGTTGCATTACTAAATGGTTTTAATGGGGGAATATATAGCCAGGAGAAAAGTTGGTGGTCCACTATAAATGTTTTTTATAACTAATTAAGTAAGTAAACAAACTGTGGGTGGGTCTGACAAAACAGGATAAAAAAAAATTCATTTATACCATTTCAAATAAATACATGATACATAAACTCAATCAATATATATATATGATATATTTTTATATGAATTATTGTTGGTTAATCATAATATATATATATTCGCATTTTAATCTATCACTAAATATAGAAAATTAATAAATTTGACTTAAATATTAAATATGAACAAGTCATTCAACATGAAAATTTCATTCGGATGAGGAGTGGGGTTGTTGGAGTATTTGCACATTAAAAGTGGGTTACGCTAAAATTCATGATTTTGTCATCTTCTGTTTTTAGTACTATGTTTGGCATATGTGCAAGCTGGCTATTAAGCAGACGTTTCGTCATAAATTTTAAATATTTTTATTTTATATTTGAAAGTTATAAAGTTACATCTTTCTATTTTTCGTAAAATAGGATTTTACGAGTAAGATAAGCTTATACTTATTCTTTTTAAACTTTATTTGTAGTTATCGTTATTATTTGAAATTTATAAAGTTACAGTTGAACGGAAAATTTTATTTAATTATATTTTTTGTATTTGAGTATGAATATATTCAAAAGTTAAAATGAGTTAGAAAACAGTTTCAAAGTGTTTTTCAAATATAGTTTGAATTTTTATAGCCAAACATCAGTTTTATAATTAAGTAAATAATTTTATGGCTAAATAGATCATTAAGATTTTGATGGATTTTTAATACGTATTAGACAAAAAAATTTCCTTTTATCCAAAAAAAAGAAATATGGAACTGTTTTGGTGAGGTGACATGACATAAATTATAGTAATAAATATAATTCCTAAAGTTTACTAATGAAAAAATTAAGCAATATTTTTACCCAACTTCACTCCAAGTCTCCACTTCTGTGTAAAGTGTTGTACTGAAACCGCTAAGCTTTCTTCACGAATTTGTACGATCGATGTCAAATTTGGAAGTTCAAATTATTCTTTCTAGATTATTTTTTTTCAATTTTAACTTTCAAGTATTCTCTTTTGTTAATTTTATCAAGATATTTATCCAAATTCCAGTCCACTTGAGCATTCAACCCAAAGTCGTACAATAATAATTGAGTGGCTACAAAATTGTAAATTCATTTGAAATCTCTTAAATTGATCTTTCATATGTATCATAACTTTACCTACATGAATTGTGATGCATGAACCATTCTTAATCAGATATCTCGAATTCGAGTCTTAGATATGGAGAAAATATTGTTGGAAGCGTCACTCCCCAGATAGACCCTGCAGTGCTCAATCAGCTCCGAATACTGAGTGCAGAAAATCGAATTTTTTTTTTTATTGTAACTGCGTTCTTATATAAATACAATAAGGGTATAATAATATTTCACATTTATTTCTGCTTATGTAACATGTCGATAACTATGAAAATTTCTGCTCTAAGTTAGTACTTAGTACTAATAGATTTTAAAAATTTATCGTCGATGATCAAATTTTTACGGATCTTCACATATACTAATTAGTCAATGTCTACTATTTTCAAAATGAGTTATTACTAAAAATAAAATGAAATCAATGTACTAAGTTAATTATATTTTGATTTTTTAAATATAATTACTATCGTGATTTATGTACTAAATAAGAACGACAAGTAGAGCGATTCGTGGAGTGAGTACTATTAACGATCTTTTGCAAAGATTTGGGACCGATGCATGTACTACCACTTATAATTATGATATGACTTGTCGTTTGTTGATAATTTAAGTGTAATAGTTCTTTTCATTTTCATTTTTCTATCCCCCACCATCATGTTTTGTTCTAGCATGGGACATATGTGTGGTTTGCATGGGCACTTTGTCCTATGATGTTTTAATGCTTTTACATCTTTCTACACAAAAATAAGAGATCGGTATCGAAAACATCTTTGAAATTAACGTAAATTATTAGTAATTTTATTTTTGAATTATTAATAGTTAAAAAATATTCATTTATTTGACTAACTAAACTTAGATATACTTTCGATTTATCATATGACATAGTAAATGGTTACAAATTCTTGTACGAGCATGAAACTCCTAATAAAGAAATGTTGAGAACACTCCTAAACAAGATCAGGGATATATTTCAGTTTAGTTAGTCAAGTAAATTAATGTTTTTAAGGCTATTAATAATTTAAATATGAAATTAATAATTCACACTAAATTTAGAGGTGTTTTCCTTATTTCTCTAAAAAAAAAATCTTTATTTATTTCTTTTTGTTTAAAAAAGGTACATTAAATTATACAGCACCAGCTGGTGTTGCTATTATAAGGAAAGTGAAGTGGTCCTGGACTGGATCTTTTTGCAGATCCATTCGTGCAATTCACGTGATATGTCGTAAAGTTGCCCTATTACCCTATCAACACATGACACGTGTTGTTATTTATTTTTACTTTTCAATTTTCTTTCTTACTTTATTTGATAATTAATGTTCCTTCATGAAAATTCCAAATTCGATTTAAAGTATTTGTATTTTAAATTGAGAAAATAGCTTTTAAACTTGTTTTTCAATTCATTTTTTTATTTTTGAAGTTGTACTATTTCAAATATTATTTACAAAAAGTATAATAAATAAGTACTCTATTTTCAATTCTAATTCTGTTAATTTCTAATAAAGTGAAAAACATTTGAAATTTATTGTGAAACGCCTCCTGAAGAAGCTTACTAGCTAGAACATATTATTGAACTCAAGCAGAGGTTGCTCAAATGCAAATAAACTTTATTGGCAAATTCAGAAATTTTGATAAGTATATATAAAAGAAATATGGATGTGTAACCAACCTGGGTGTCACGATCCAGACCGTTGTGATTGGCAGCCACACTAACCACCTGGTGGGAGAACCACTACTACAACCAAACTAAGCAACTAAAACAATACTAAGGCAATTAAGTTACGGAAGCAAGTTAATTAACTAAACAAATGCGGAAATTTACTACCTAGAACCCGAAAGTCAATGTACCAAAACATCTAAAGTTCAACAAGTCTAAGCAAGAAGGGATGCAATCTCAAATCTAATGAACTAATCAACTAACTAAAACAAATGTCTAAGTCCGAAAATGGTGGACATATACGAAAGAGAATTTCATGGCAGCCCGAAAGAATTGGTTCACCCTTGAATTCGATGCGACGATCTCTAATCTTCTAAGCGATGTCTGTCAATAGTCGCGTGAAGATGCCCTGTTCTCAACAAAATTAAGGGCAAGTGCAGAATCAGTACACAACTACAGTGTACTGGTAGGATCACACGGCTATCCCACTAGTGCAACATAATCAAGTCAAACAACATTATAATCACATGCATACATATCAACATATAGAATATCATCAACATTTACGAACAATGAACAACTTCACATTTTATGTCAAATCATTGGTCCTCTTATGGAACTCAAACCCAAACAGTTAACATAGTATATCACCTCATAAACAACTGAATCCTCTCCTCCTCAGTAGTAACCAACTACGTAGCATAACTGGATAAGGCATGGAACTTGGCCTCATAAGCAGCCACAGACATACCACCTTGCTCTAAAGCCATAATCTCATCTTTCTTGAGATCTCTCAAAGTTCTGGGCACATATTTTTCTAGAAATAGAGCATGAAATTGGGTCCAAGTAAATGAAGGTAAAGTAGAAAATCTGCACGCCATATAAGCTTTCCACCACTGCTTGACCTCACCTTGAAGTTGGAAAGATACGAACTCAACCCCATATTGGTGAACAATGCCCAATTTATGCAGCCTCTCATAATAGTCTAAGATAAACTCATAAGCATCTTCAGTCTTAGAACCAAGAAATACCGGAGGCTTAAGCTTCAGAAACTTAGTCAACATATCATGCTCGTTCCTAGTCATAACAGAACCCAATAGAGGACGGAAGAAAACATCATTACCTCTCATTCCACCCGTCTTGGGCACAATGCTAGCAACATGGGGATTAGCAGGAGCCTGAGTTGCTTGGGCAGATGGAAGCACTCTAGGACCAGTAAACCCCTTAAAAAAGGACATGATCTGTTGAGCTAACACCGGATCCAAAGGAGGAACGCCTGCATTTCCAACATGCACCTCTTCCTCTTGTCCAATCTCTTCAACATCCTCAACATCCACATTCTCTTCTATCTCCTCATTATGCGCAGGAGGGTTCTCATTCACATGCGCATTCTCAACATGTACCTCATTCTCAGCATGCGCTACTCTTCCACGGCCTATACCTCTAGCTCTTCATCTACCTCTGCCTCGACCGCGACCTCTCGCTGCAGATTTATCAGTTGGAGCATTGACATAAGCTACGGGCTTAACACCATCATACCTAGTATTAATCATCTGCGAACAGAAGAGTGAAGAAGGTTAGATACATATTTGAATCACCAGATACCAATTGGAATCAACTCATTGCACGAAAGGAGACAAGAGAAAAATAGAGATTTCCTAAAGTCCTATAACCTCTCGAAGAAAAGTAAAGGCGTCCCCGTACCGTTCCACGAGACTCTATTAGACTCATTTTGATACATCAAGATCAACGAACCTAGGCTCTGATACCAACTTTGTCACAATCCAGACCATCGTGATTGGTACCCACACTAACCATTTGGTGGGAGAACCACTACTACAATCAAACTAAACAACTAAACAATACTAAGACAATTAAGTTACCGAAGCAAGTTAATTAACTAAATAAATGCGGAAATTTAATACTTAGAACCTGAAAGTCAATGTACCAAAACATCTAAAGTTCAACAAGTATAAACAAGAAGGGATACAACCCCAAATCTAATGAATTAATCAACTAATTAAAACAAATGTCTAAGTCCGGAAATGGTGGACATAGACGAAAGAGAATTTCATGGCAGCTCGAAATAATTGGCTCACCCTTGAATTCGATGCGATGGTCTCTAATCTTCTAAGCGAGGTATGTCAATAGTCGCGTGAAGATGCCATGTACTCAACAAAAATAAGAGCAAGTGCAGAATCAGTACACAACTACAATGTACTGGTAGGATCACACGGCTATCCCACTAGTGCAACATAAGCAAGTCAAACAACATTATAATCACATGCATACATATCAACATATACAATATCATCAACATTTACGAACAACGAACAACTTCAAATATTTTATGTCAAATCATTGGTCCTCTCATGGAACCCAAACCCAAACAGTTAGCATGCCAAAACGTGGCAACAGGTCCCATATTTATGCCGAAATGTGGCAACCAATCCCATAATTATGCCGGAACGTGGCAATCGATCCAAGTTAGTTATGCCGAAACGTGTCAATCCGATCCCATCCACACACCACAATCACAAACACAGTACATCAATAAGATCATGCATTTAAGTCATGATTTCATGGCATTCTTCAATTCTCTATCTCATTTACAACAATTGTGATCAACATTGCAACATTCATATATATACAAGTGTCATAATGAAACAAAAACAAGCATACATCACACAATCATATAATCACAACCATCACCTACCTCGAAACAAACTTGAAACCCTAAGAAACTTGATCCTTCTCTTTTCGGATTCGTTCCGCTTGTTCCTGGTCTACAAACAATCACAATAACACGGGAATCAACAAACAATTGTTAATTACCAAAATTACTAACAATTCTATGAACCCTAGATCAAACCCATGATCCCAATTACCCAATTTAAGTTGTTTCCACCATAGAATCTATAACAAACCCTCCCCAATCAATATTCACCCATTCTATTACGTTCTACGGATCGAAAATGGATTTAGGGAGTTAAAAGCTTACCTTTAGCCTCAAGAATAGTGAAAAACGAGTAGAAATAGCCTGGGGGTCGTTCTTTAGCTCTAAAAGTTGAAAAGTGCCAAATAAGGTCATTTAGGGGTTTATTAACGACATTAAGTCGCGTCTAGCCCGCCACAACTGCCCTCATCTCGCTGTAGCGACGCCAAAGCGACATAAAGTCCCGCCAGAGCGGCATTTTCAAATCAGTGAGCTATTCATCTTACCCTACGATTTTTTAAGTCTCGTTGTACCCGCCACATCACCCCATATCCCGCTGTAGCGGCCAAACTCTTGCCAAAGCGGCACAAAAGGAACCAGAGAGTCAACTGAAGAAATTCCAAAATCTCATTTCGCAACACACCTCTAACCCACGACGATCAGAAAGATACCCTTCATGCTAAGATCGATTATGGGAGTTCTACTCACCCGAATTCAATTCTATAAAGTCGTACGGATTCCTTAACAAGTTATCTAACCACTCATGCAATCAAAACTATAATTACTCCACCAGATTGTTACCAGATTTTCTTACACCTTGGTGACTCCGATTTCCTCCAAATCTGGACAAGGTTGGGAAAATTCAAGTACTATGAAAAAGTTTTTTCGGCCGCAATTTTTCCTCGTTGGCATTTCTATAACGACGGAACCCGGTCGTTACAATGGGTTATGGTGCACTGGTGGGAGTGTTTCACCCTTAATCAGAGGTCTCGGGTTTGAGCTCTGGGTATGGAGAATATCATGTTGGGAGCGTCACCCCCGTATGGGCCCTGCAGTGTGCGATCCGAATTTAGTTGGAGCTCCAATATGTTCTCTGGACACCGGGTGGGAAACCAAAAAAAAACAGGATGTGTTTAAAGAATTACAATATATGTATATTAAAGGATGTTAATTCAACTTAATTTTTATTGATTATTATCCTAAAAGAACTCAGAATTAAAATTTAACAAGTTTATTTTTTATGATTTTTAGCATGGTAACTTGGACAATGACAAAGAAATATGTGCTTTTCACTAGAACAACACTTGTTTAATTAATTTGTGAAGGCTTGGATCTGAGTAATTAACTACTAATTACTTAGTTCTGTCATGTAAGAATAAAATTTTATTATTTAAAAAGCTTTTTTTTCTTGATACGATATATTAAATTTTTTATCAAATATAAATAAATATAAGTGTCGGTGCCCAGATCTTAATGCTTCCTGACTCTTGTCCTATTTTTTAACAGAGATTTGTTGTACTATAATTACCCCACTTTGTTTCCTACGTATTTAATTGCATATTGGTTTGTAACTTTGTAGAATAATTAACTATATGGTATAAACTGAGAGTTAAAATAAAGAGAAAACGGCACTTTAAGTCCCTCTGTTAAGGCTATATTCTTATTTTAGTCTTTGTGTTATCTAACTTAGCACTATTAACTTTCAATTATATCAAGTGAGTGATTTTAATCCCTCAACTAACAGATCCAAAAAAATTAACAAAGAGTTCACCGCTAAAAGGGCAATTCGGGTATTTAAAAGTTATTGCTTGAGAAATAGAAAAAAAAATTAAAAAAATTATTCGCTGCATAACCTAGTTCAACCCTAGTTTTTCACAACGAAGAAGTCTTGATCTATTTGGTGTGGATGTGCAATGGAATTGCGTTCTAAAAGTGGGTTGAAATCCACTCCATCATGTGAGTACTCTTTTAAGTTGAATAGACAAAGAAAAATATCTCAACAAATATACCAGAATATTTTGAATTGTTTTTCCTTAATGTTATGCAAATTATTTGTATATGTGAAAATATGATTCTAAATATACTATTTGTAAACTTCAAGCTACCAGAAGAACTCAATTTCAAACACCCTAAGGATCTGTATGGTAACACACCATATTCAATTTTGATTAGAAATTTTAAAAAATTGTTAGCATCATCAGAAGCACCACATAAATTAAATGCTCTCAATTATATCTTAGAATCTACACATCTTCAATTTATCTCGAAGAATTTCATTCAATTGTTGTCAGTTTCGACAGCAGTGATAATCTGAACTGAATGTATTATAAAACCAACTCTTCCAACTGATTACAAGTAAAATTGAAGCTTAAGGACACTTAGAAGTATGGTAACATACAAATAATTAAAATGAAATACCCAAATTGTCCCTTTTAGCAGTGAACTTTCTGTTAATTTTTTTTGGATTTGTTAGTTGAAGGATTAAAATCACTCACTTGATATAATTGAAGGTTAACAATGCTAAGTTTGATAACACAAGGACTAAAATAAGAATATAGCCTTAACACAAGGACTAAAAATGTCGTTTTCCCTAAAATAAATTCAACTAATAAAAATAGTATATTGTAACTTCAATGGGTCAAAGTGTAGTTATATTGAACAAACTAAAGTAACCTACTTAACTCAATTTTAAATCCATTATGCGAGTTATGATTTTCTCTAATGTCGAGATGGTTGAGCAAGATATTTTTTAAATAAGAGGTTCTAGATCGATATCATATGCATGCGTTTTTAGATCATACAAGACTTGTATAATGTGATTTATATCTCCTATATAATTTGTGAATTATTATATTAAGGGAAAATACATAAAAAAAACCCTCTGAACTTGGCACGAAAACTTACTTTAATACTTCAACTACACGGGTGTTTATATACCCCCTAATCTCATTTAAAGTGAATAAATATCCCCATTAATGCTGACGTGGCATAACGAAAATAGTTAAGCGCGTCTTTCTTTTTTATTAAAAAATTGGTCCCACTAATATATGTATTATATAATTAAAAAAGAAAAAAAAATCATCCACCCGGCCACCCCTACTTTCATCTTCTCCAAACCCACCCACCCCCAATCCCCTATTTCTTCTTCTGCAAACCGCCCCCCAGCCCTTTTCACTTATTTTGAACCCCCTTATCTCGTCCTTTCTCCTTCTTCGAGCACCCCCATTGTACCTTACCTCACTTGCATCTTAATCTTCATCTTATTTTTTTTTGTTTTCAGATCTACTAAAGAGAGAAAAATCATTAAACTTCGTTCCGATCAAACTTGAGATTTCTGTCAAACAAAAGAAAATTTCATTAACACATTTTTATGATTTCAAAAATTATGATTGTTGTATGTCATGAAAAAATAAGGGTTTTTGAAGATGGAATATTGGAAAGGATTGTTTTTTTTTTTTTACTAAAGGGTCGAATTCATCTACATTTTCAGTTGATTTATTTGTCCTCAAATACCAAAGAGAGC
>JAJOOO010015055.1:0-25262 GCA_029582685.1 Solanum piurae | reverse complement strand
CATGTTATAACTGCGGTAAATTAGGACATATAGCTAAAGACTGTAAATTACCTAAAAATCCTAAGAAAAAACAAATAGCTGAAATAATATTAAATAATAACGAATATATGCAGCTAGAATATATAGATTATGAACTCGACAGTGACGATAGTATATATGAATTATCTGACAATGAATTAAATGAGGAACTACCAGAAGAGTTAAACAAT
The DNA here is from genome assembly GCA_029582685.1 of Solanum piurae. Lineage (NCBI taxonomy): Eukaryota > Viridiplantae > Streptophyta > Magnoliopsida > Solanales > Solanaceae > Solanum > Solanum piurae. Next base: position 25,053 of record JAJOOO010015055.1, on the reverse strand, counting down.
ATATATAATTATGATGACTGAAAAGGAAGTAAAAATAATAGACAAAGAAGAACATGAAGAATCTTCAGAGCAAAAAATTATATTTGATACTAACATATTTGAACAAATTAAAGGCAAAGAATTAGACCTAAGTGTAGAAAAAATATTTAAAGTACCAATGATAAAAAATATATTTAAAAGACAAAAAGAAGAATATTATGTGGTAAGTCAAAAAGAGCACATAATAGACTGCAACTATACTAAAGGTAAAGCAAAAATACCAATAATAAATAAAAGAATAATAAATAAAGAAATACAAGCGATTCAAGCTAAAGAAGCAATAAAATATGTACACCTAGGAGGAACATAAATATTAATGAAAGCATGTTTAAGAGAAGGAATAGATACACCCATAGAAATATATTTAGCAGATGATAGAATAATAGAACCTACAGAGAAAAACATAATAAGTGCAGTAAAAGGAAATCTAATATACCAAAAATTTAAATTTATAATAAGCGCCAATTATTCAGTAGCAATAAATCATAGAAATATAGATAAATCATTAGTGTTATACTATTGCTTTCTTGTATATATTTAATTTCTAACAATTCTTTTATATGCATTTTGAATTCCTTTAGATCATTGAAATTGTATTTTAATGGTTTTTTGGTTATTATATTATTTTTATCAATTAGTTCTATTTTTACTTTTGTTTTGTGTTTTTCCCATCCTTTTAAGGGATTTTCACTATATAGTGGTTCTAACTGTTCTTGGATAATTTTTAGTTTATCTGTTGAAAATATGCTACCCAAACTAGAAAAAAATAATACACTAGAAGATATGGTCAAAGTTATGACTATGCTTTGTACAAAAATGGACAATATAGAGAAAGAGCTACAAACATTGAAATTAAGTCAGCAGCATGATTATAAACATGCAGAGATAAGTCGATTGGAAGACTCTAAAATTCCAGAGATACAAGGTGACGTTGGGAAACAGCTAAAAACCCATAACAATTATTTGTTACATGCAGATACAGGAAGGACGGGAAGCACATCATCTACAAAAGAAGAGAAAAGATATGTCAACACCAATATAAACAAAATATTTGAAAAACCATTTGTACCAAGAAACCAAAAAGATCCATTATTCATACCACCACAACTAAATACCTACAAAGACAGCCTAGGACAAGACAAGAAGATCTACAATCATATAACCAGAGCCTATATAGAAAACATCCACAAAATACATACTTTTCTAAACAAAAATCCTAGATCCAAAAGTACCAAAAATCTACATGAAGACTATATTAACCAAAACCTACAAGGATATAATAAGTTGATTGCACAACCAAAAACAAGTACAAATCTAGTAGCAAATTGCTATAACTATGGATTATTGAACACGGTATATACCCAAACAGGAGACGAAATAGAAACAATATCAGAGCTACACAAAGCATTTATGAACTATAAAAGGATAACAAAAGGGACAATGTTTTACATACGATTCTATTCAGCACCAGCAGAGATACTTTATGACGAGATTAAACCAATTATACAAGTTATAAAAATTGGGCTAACTAAAGAAATGATTATACCAGAAAAAATAGAAATACAAGACGAAATACAAAAAGTAGAGATACCAGAATTCTATGCAGGAAAATGAATTATTGGAATAGCTACTATTTTAAATGAGTTAACAACCAATTATTTAAACGGAAATTCAGTATGGAGTTATTATTCAAGCGAGCAAACTATGATATATTCAAACTCCAGAGAAGTAAGAGCAGCAGTTATGGAAGAAATCCGACAATGGGTACTAAACCTACTAAAACCAGAACAACAGCCAACTACAAGAGAAATACAATTTTTTTTATTTCACCAGCATAACGATATGATTACCTATTTACATGATGACATGATAATAAATTATAAAAGGCTAATTTTACATATACTCAAAGATATAGAAATTATCGAATTAAGAACAGCATAACGATATGATTACCTATTTACATGATGACATGATTATAAATTATAAAACGCTAATTTTACATATACTCAAAGATATAGAAATTATCGAATTAAGAAGAATAATATGGGAAAAGATATTTGAATATAACGACTTAGAACTAATGAATCAAACATGGTACGATATAGAATTACATGAACTAGATTCAGACGTAGAAAGATTTAATATTAATGATTTAGAATTAGACTCAAATTAATGATAAACTATGAATACTTACAATATTGGCATGAAACCAATGAAGAAATAACCCTGTTACGAAATCTGGTAAAAGAAAATATAGAAATGTATCAAAGAACCCAAGATATACAATACATAGAATATATCCTAGAAAATGTGAAAGAGATAATCAGAATAATACCGCTAAGAGAAAATTATTATGATAAAATAAATCATGAATAAAGAATCACAGGACCTCCCCCCCCCAAAAAAAAAAATTGGTACGAGGATGCCTTTAAATAAATATTTATCTTTTTCTATAACACCAACAATATCGATTCTGTAAAAAATATTAAAAACTTAGGTCCACATAAATCATCAAACTAAGAATAGAAATTAATGACAATAGACAATAGGCAAATTTTAGTAGGAAACATTTTGCTCTTAAAGTCCGTCATAATGACAACGAACTTGATATACTTCTCACTTTGATTTGGAAACGTGTCCTTAAATTGGTTCAAGTAAGAATGTCTCATCAATTGACATTTTTTGCTTGCTAGCACCAGCTCTATCAAAAACACTATCACCACTTATATTACCCAGACCACCTTAAGAAACTTATGATTGACTTTGACACATAGAACCATAGCTTAAAGTTGGCAGTAAAATTTATTTGTCCAATTTATTAATATAGAATAATGTTATACTCTCATTCACTTGAAATCAATATTTATCTTTGGATTGAAGAAAGAGCTTTTAAAAGTTCATTCAAAATTGACAAATCCTTTGATATGATACAACCAAATAAATAGTGGTACTGTTGATATGTTGGAGCTATTAAAATAACAAAGAATTATCCGAAAAATAAAAATCATTCTATATCAACTCTAACAACACTGCATAGGTAAAGACTCAATCTTTATCTTCAGTTGTGCGTGATAAAGTTGAGTAGAAGACAAAAAAATGATTTTAAATACTCTAAGTTGGTAAGTTATAAAAAATGTCATCTAACAATTCTTGATCACTAACATACACATACTATACATCAAAGAAATTAAAAATAACTAATTTATCAACAATTCACCTAAGCAAGTTATGTACGTAGAAACTAGACCCGAAAAAAATGAACATAAGACAAAGATCTTACGGATCTTTGTGGGAAAACCTAAATGGAGAGTTATCTCTCAATCTCTTCATGCTGCAAAAATAGAACAACAAAAATAAGTTTCTTAGTAAAAAAATTCAAACAACAGATGCTCCATTTTCTAAACATACTCACCTTTTGAGATAAGCACGCAAAATCAAAAGTCTCAAAAGATCTATCAACAAAAAATATATTTGAATCAATTTTTTAGGTGAGAGAAGATAAAAAAATCGTTTTTCAGTTCAGTTGTCTCTGCCTTTTTCCTTTCCCATCCTCCTTGACTGAGATGAACTACAACACACATAAGTTTGAGAAATAAAGAGGTAAATGGTTAAGAAGAGAGGAAAAAAATAAATTGAGAAAAAAATACTGCTATTGTATATCTCATGTACTTCTAATATCAATTTATGCACATCTGTTTATTGTACCGACAAAACTTTGTCAATATTCAAAAAAGGTAAAAATTTAAAATGAGCTAAAAATATGTAGTAATAGTGCACATTTTGAAATTATGCCAGATTTTTCTACATCACTATAGATTATGATAAATGACAATTATGATAATTCCACAACGCGTTGTTAGTCCTTTCTATAGAATTTTGAGTTTATTAATAAATTTGAAACTAATGCAATTCACCTTATATCTTTGAAACAATTGTGCGGTTTATAATTTTCTCACAAAAGTCTAAGACTATGTTGGATATTTAATATTTATAATTAAACTTCAATTTTTGCAAAGAGGAATAAGATTACATCATATTGCTTATACTAAGAACTATATAATGCTGAATTGGATGACTTTATGAGGGTTATTTAAATGATTTCACCAAATGAAATGGAATACTTTGGCTAATGGATAAGGTTACAGTCATTTGAATCTATTTCAAATGGAAAGAATATTATGTGATCACATTTCTTCTAACCAAAATTTATGTGATCTAAACTCTAACTCTCCTCAAGATTACTCTGGTTGGTATATCTACCAAAAGGATCGGTTATGATAAATTTATTTGAATTTAAGTTACTAAATAGATGAATTAGTGACTCACCCAAAATTTATTTTGGTTTAAATTTATTGGGATAAATGTAGCTCATGCCCTAATTCACTGACTTCTTACTACGTTTCTATTCCTTTATTTGTTCTTTTATAAATTTTTTGTAGCTATTAAAATTACATTTTTTCTTTATTACACCAACATATAACATATCAAATAAGAAAAAATAATTGTTTAAAACATTTTGATAAGATAAATCATGGGTCAGTCTAGCTAAGATATTAGTGTAACTTTTTACGTCTTGGATCGAAATGGACAGAACCGATAAATAGATGGATTATACAAAACTAGGACGAATTGTACTAGTTATATTTAAATAGGATAATTTTGTCAGTATAGTAAGGGATCTATCTATAACCCATAACATATGCATAATTAATAATAACATAGTATTATCTTTATTTAATAATATACTAACTAAAAATGTTAAAATGAACAAAAAAAATAATATACCTCACATATGATAAAAAATGAGTATCAAGTTAAAAGTGTAGGGCTAGATGAAGCAAATTATGAAAACGATATAGAACAATATTAGTTTTGAATTGAGCTATTGGAAATATGTTTTATATTAAATCCACGTAGCGATGTATATTTGAAACAAGGAGAATGTAAAAAGTACTTTATTTCACTTCATCAATGTTTGAATGTCGTTTTAATAAGACAGCTGATTAGTAGTAGTTAAATCGTCCTAGAAGATTTGTTTGAACTCTTCTAGCAAATATGGATGGTCTTTGAGAAGTACGACAACCTACACATAAAAAAATAGTAGTTATAAACAAGAACATGAGGGTTGTCCATAATATCTATGTACTCAAATTATAAATATTTATGACCTTATCGTACACTTCTTTGGCATTCTTGCACCCGTTTTTAATTATGGAAAAATATCTATGAGCTAATTGTAATTTTCTATCCGTTCCTGCAAGAAGTTATGAGGCTATATGTTTGGAGTAAAGTTTTTTAATGAATAAAAAGGTAGGCCTTTTATTATTAAAATCATAAGGTAACATAATGGTAACCTTTGATTCTTTTGGAAAGCTGAGTGCTTGTTCCATGAAATATGTTTTCTCATCTTCATCATTCAGGATTATTTCATAGCTCTTTGGCAAAAAAGGATTTAACCAAAGTAGTAAACTCAGATGTCCTTTAAATAAATCTTTCACTTTTTCTATGACACCGACGATATCAATTATGTGAGAAATATCAAAGACTTAGTTCCACATAAACCATCAAATTAGAATAAAAATTAATGACGTTTCAAAATAGGCTAATTGTGATATACTTCTCCCTTTGATTTGGAAACTTGTCCTTAAGTTCAAATAAGAGAATGACTCATCAATCCTCATTTTCACCTTACTAGCACCAGCTCTCTCAACACCGCTATCACAATTTATATTTCCCAGACCACTTCCAGAAAGTTGTGATTGACTGTGACACATAGAACCATAGCTAAAAGCTAGCAGTAAGATTTATTTTTCTGAAATATTAATATAGAGTTATGTTTTACTCTCATCCACTTAAAATATATGCTTATATTGGGATAAGAGATTTTTCTGATATAGTTCATTCAAAATCAACAAATCCTTCAATATAATACAACCAAAGAAATAAGGGTATTGTTGATATGTTTGAGCCTTTAACCTAACAAAGAATTATCAGAAAAATAAAAGTCAATCTAGACTGACCTTAACATACGCAACATATGTAAAGATTCCGTCTCTATCTTTAGTTTTCCCTGTTAATTCATAGTAGAAGATAAAAAATTGATTTTAAATACTCAAAACTGTTAAATTATGGAGAAAAATTGCATCTAACGTGTCTTGATCAGTAAGATACACAAACCATACCTCATAGGAATTAAAGATAACTAATGTATCAACAATTCATCAAAACTATTTATGTACATACAAAATCAACCTAGAAAAAAATGAACAAGAGGCAAACATCTTACGAATATCTGTGGGAAAAACCAAATGGAGAGTCATCTCTCGATCTCTTCATGCTGCAAAAATAGAACAACAAAAATAAGTTTTACAGTAAAAAAACAAACAAGAGATGCTCCATTTTTTAAATGAACTTACTTTTTGCGATAAGTATGTAAAATCAAAAGTCTCAAAAGATCTATAAACAAAAAATAGATTTGAATCAATTGTTTAGATCAGAGAATATTAAAAAAAATCTTTTTCGTTTCATTTGTCTCTACCTTTTTCCTTTCTCCCTCCTCTTTGACTCAGAAGAACTACAACACACACAAGTTTGAGAAATAAATAGGTACATGACAAAGAAGTGAGGAAAAAAATTAATTGCATAAAAATATTGCTATTGTATATCTTATGTACTTCTAATATCATGCACGGCCATATATTGTATCAATAAAATTTGGTGAATATTCATAAAAGCTTAAATGTTTAAATGAGCTTCAAATAAGTAATAAGTGTGCACATTTTCAAATTCTACTAGATTTTTCCACATTAGTCTAGATTAAAATAAATGACAATTATAAGAATTCCACAACGCATTGTTAGTCTTTTCTGTAGAATTTTGAGTTTATTAATAAATTTGTAATTAATGGAATTCACCTTATGTTTTTGACGGTCATTTATTTTCTCACAAAAGCCTAAGATAATGTTGGATATTTAATGTTAATAATTATACTTCAATTTTTGCAAAGAGGAATTAGTTTACATAATATTGTATGTACAAATAACTCTATAATGTTGAACTGTATGACTTTATGAGGGTCGTTTAAATGATTTTACCAAATAAAATGGAATACTTTGGGTAAGAGATAAATTTACCGTCATTTCAATTTATTTCAAAGGGAAAGAGGGTTATGCGCTCACATTGTTTTAACTAAGTTTTATGTGATCTACATTGCAACTCTCCTCAAGATTACTCAGGTAGGTATATCTACCAAATGGGTCGGTTATGATAAATTATTTGAATAATTTAATAAATAGATGTAACACTTGGTCCTACAAAGAGTTAAATTTAGAAAGAACTAAATTAGAAAGAGCTAAACTGAGATTGGTACAAGTTACTCTTATATTGTGAGTTTTGGGTCAAATTCAAATGACAATATATTTCAGAACAGGATGAGTTAGAGGGCCCATAAGGTATCAAACGAAGGTCGTTAAGTCCTTTTTCCAACTCCACCGAGTTTGCTAAATTCCGAGTTCGGATGAAGAATATATGGATGTTTGAGTACAATCTGTCTAATTAATGTAATTCATCCCTTTAAAGGAGGGGTATTTTGGTCTTCCTTAGCCAACTGGTCCTACACGTTTTTTCACCCAATTAGGGGACAAAGCTGATTAAAATCCGTTTTCACTCAAGTCTAAAACGTTTGAAAGGTTAGGGAAAAGTTAAAGAGGACAAAAGGGGAGAAAGCTTCAAGCGTTCATCATGTTTTGAGGATTGTTACCAAGAACTTGGTTCTTTCAAGGTATGTAAGTTTTCATAGTAACGAGTTTGATCACCCTCACACCAATCATGAGTTTCAAATTTCTAATTCATCCATGAGATTGAGTATATTGAGTTCTTTGAGGTTTTGTGCTTCATTCTTTAATAATGGAGTTTTGTGGAGTTCTTGAGGTGAGGATCTTGCGAATGAGGGTTGTTCGTTGAAGGATTTTGAGTATATTTTCATTTACTTGTTTTGGGTTGATGAATCCAAGGGATTTTGAAAGAAATCAATCGATTCTAGGTAAATTAGGACCGAAAATTGAGAAGAAAAATTCATCATAATATTCTTGAAAATGGCTAGGGCGGCGTGCCCTTGATGCACCAGGAGGGATGGCGCCCTGCGCATGCATTGCACAACAAACCATCCCCAGTAAATGGAGGTCTGGCACCACGGGCAAATGATTCGCTAGGTACGTCAGTCTACTTTCCGTTCTGTTCTTCGGCCCGTACTTGTTCCTTTGAGTCAAGCTTTCATTCCTTTATTAATCCTAACTATCTAAACCTTCATAAATCATTGAGAGATCCTACATATATTCTAATCATGTCTCTTAATTTCACTTTTCAAATGAAAGTAAAGTTTAGAAGTAAAGTTCGAGAAGGTCTTTTGAGTCCTTTTGGGAAGTCTTCTATAATTATTTATATCTTGTTTTAAAACTTGAGTAATTGAGTATGAGGATGAGGAGAGTTCAGTTCATTTTTCAAATTGAGTATGAGGGGTCTAAGTATTCCCAAGTATGTATACTTTACATCTAAAATGAGAGAAACTATGCTTTCTAAATGAGTTTATGAGGAGTTTTAAGCATCATATATACATATATATATATTTGGGAGTATTATTAAGCACCGATATAGGGATAAATTCAGACAACTCAAAATCCTCATAAACCATGCATGCCAACATGGGTAAAGGGTCATACTTTTTAGATGATTCCTTATTCCTTTTAAGCATAGCTTAGTGGATCCACTTAGTTGAGGATGTCTTATACTCCGACAAGGTATAGGAAAGTTCTTGGCAGAGTGGGTGAGACGTTGTACCATCATGTAGCTCATAGTGGTGGTTATCGGTTAGAGAATCTCCCAAATAAGAGCAAAGAGTTTATTATTGTATATTTTTATATACATTGAGTTATTATCTATTGTTTTAAATTCTTTATGTAAATTTCATCTTTATTTTTGCTTTCATATTGAGTTGAGATGAGTATTCTTGAGTTGAGTTAAGTATCCTTGAGTTGAGTTGAGACGAGTTGAGTATGTTTTTTTGTTCTATCAGTTTCAGCCTATATTTATGCTTCAGAGTTCCCCTTACATGCTCGTACATTCAATGTACTGACTCCATTTAGCCTACATCTTTTTATGATGCATACAAAGGTATTCAGGGTAGTCAACGGGCTCTCTGTTGATATCCTTTGCAGCCCAAGTTAGCTTCGGTGAGCCTCCTTGCTTCTGGAGGGTTCCACTTTTATTTCAGGGTTTTGTCTCGACGTCTGTCATAGTTATTAGAGGCTTCATAGATAGTAGTGTTTTGAGGAGTCTTTTCTATTTCCATTGCTAATGTTTAAGACTTAAGTTGCCTTTTATGGCTTGTTACATACTTTAAATATTCTAAGTTATTTATCTTGAGACATTTAGGTTAATATTTGAAAATTGAGGTCATATATTGTTGAGTAAGTCTTCCGCTGAGTATTGAGCTAGGCCAAGGGTTCACTTGAGGACTAACAATTGTTCTTGAGTGCCGGCTACGTCCAGGGTGTAGGCTCGGGGTGTGCCAAACTTTGTATCAGAGCATAGAGTTAAAAAGTCCTAGTGTATCTATGAAGCCGTGTCTATAGATTCCTAGTTATCGTTGTGAAGCTCGCAACATCTACAATTAGGTGGCTGCGACATTTAGGAAATTTTTCACTTCTTTCATAATCTTTTCATGTGATTGAGTTCAACTCTATAAAAGTTTCTTTCTAATTCATGATAGCGCATATCTTTCAGATAATGCCTCCACGAAGAGCTGTTCGAGGTTGTCCTGCTAGGAGAAATGTTGATCCCCAGGATTAAGGGGTACCCAATGCACCAGAAGTGCAACCCCTAGGAGAGGTAACTAATGTTGATTTCTGGGGTGATATCTGAATGTTGAATCACGTGGTGACCAACCAAGTTGATCAACAAAGAGTGGTTCGACAGGATATGGCTGATACATCTTGAATCCATGAGTTCTCCAAGATGAATCCTCCAGAATTCACAAGGTCAAATGTTACTAAGGATCTGGAGAATTTTTTGGAGGAGCTGCAGAAGGTGTTTGAGGTTATGCATGTTGCTGATGTTGACCGAGTCGAGTTAGATGCATACTACCTCAAGGGTGTTTCTAGGATTTGGTACGACCAATGGAAGAAGAGCAGAGCTAAAGGGGCACCAATTGTGAGTTGGGTTGTGTTTGAAGGTGCCTTCATGTGGCGTTTCTTTCCCCATTAGTTGAGAGAGGAAAAGGTAAGAGAATTACATACCCTTAAGCAGAAGTCCATAAGTGTGCATGAATAGAGCCTCAAGTTCACTCAACTGTCCCGTTATGCTCTAGAGATGGTTGTGGATATGAGGAGCAGGATGAGCTTGTTTGTGTCGGGTTGTCTCTCTTGTCGAGTAAGGAGGGTAAGGCAGTTATGGTGATAGGGGACATGGACATAGACAAGCTTATTATCCATTTGCAATGGGTTGAGGAAGACAAGGTGAGAGATAGGGAAGACTTCCACAGCAAGAAGGCTAAGAAAGTGTGGACAGCAAAAGGCAGGTACTGCGAACCGATCATCTTCTCAACAAAGGACAACTAGTCCTACGCCATCATCTGCTAATGCACTTGCACCAAAGAACAAAGTTGAGTTCAGATATAAAATTTTGAAAAACTTCAGAGCTCGACCTGCTCAATCTCAGGGTAGTGTGGCACAAGGAGGCAACTGGGGTCCTAGATGTGTTAAGTGTGGTACGAACCACCCAAGAGCGTGTCCTGATGGCTCCATTGGATATTTCAAGTGTGGTAAGACATGTCACTTCATGAGAGAGTTCCCTAAGAACAGGTAATGTAATAGTAATAGGGGCATTAAAGCCTAATCTTCTTTAGTGGCTCTAGTAGACAGAGCTACACCAAGAGGAGCTACTTCAGGGACAAGTGCAGGAGCAAATGTCTGTACGCTATCACCAGCTGCCAAGAGCTAGATAATTCACCAGATGTTGTCACTGGTATGATCAAAGTCATTACTTTTGATGTATATTTTCTTGATCCAGGTGTGAGTCTATCTTTTGTGACTTCGTATATTGCTATGAGATTTGATATCCTTCCAGAGTAAATTCTTGAGCCTTTTAGTATTTCCACACCTGTTAGTGAGTCTATTCTAGCTGAGAGAGTTTATCGTGATTCTACCATCTCTATCAATTACAAGGACACCATGACTGACTTAGTCGAGTTAGACATGGTGACTTTGATGTTATTCTAGGTATGAACTGACTTAATGACTGTTATGCCTCAATTGAATGTAGGAATCAGATAGTTAAGTTCCAATTTCCTAAGGAGCTAATTATAGAGTAGAGGAGTAGTTCAGTTGTGCCTAAGGGTCATTTTATTGCGTACCTTAATGCCAGAAAGTTAGTGTCTAAGGGGTTCATCTATCACTTAGTCCGAGTTAATGAATCTAGTGTTGATACATTGCCTATTTAGTCAGTTCCAGTTGTGAGTAAGTTTCCAGAGGTCTTTGCAGATTATCTTCCCGGATTCCCTCCTAAGAGAGAAATAAACTTCAGCATAGATATTCTTCATGATACTCGACATATATCCATTACCCCATATAAAATGGATCCTGCTGAGTTGAAAGACCTTATTGATAAAGATTTTATTCGACCCAGTGTATCACCTTGGGGCACTCCGGTCATATTTTTGAGGAAGAAAGATGGTTCTCTTAGGATGTATATTGATTATCGTCTATTGAACAATGTTACCATAAAGAATAAGTATCCTCTTGCGAGAATTGATGACCTTTTCAATCAACTTCAGGGTGCCACTTGGTTTTCTAAGATAGACCTCAGATCAGGCTATCATTGGTTGAGAGTAAGGGAAAGTGACATCCCGAAGACAGCATTCAGGACCCGCTATGGTCATTATGAGTTTCTTGTTATATCTTTTAGTTTAACCAATGCTCTTGCAACGTACATGGATCTTATGAACAGAGTAGTTAAGCCATATATTGACATGTTTGTTATCATGTTTATTGATGAAATCTAATTTATTCGAAGAATATAAAGGATCATGCTAGTCATCTTAGAGTAGTTCTTCAAACTATCACAGATAGAGAGTTGTGTGACAAATTTTCCAAGTGTCAGTTTTGGATTGAGTTCGTGGAAATCTTACACCAAATTGTTTTTGGTGAAGTGATCGGACTTGACACTGTGAATATTGAAGCAGCATAGAATTGACCTAGACCCACGTCTCCAACTGATATAAGGAGTTTCTTGGGTTTGGATGGTTACTATATGAGGTTTGTTGAAGGGTTATCATCTATTTCGTCCCCATTGATAAAGTTGACTCAGAAGATAGTGAAGTTTCAATGGTCTGAAGATTGTGAGAAAAGCTTTCAAGAAATGAAAAACCGGTTAACTACTGCCCCAATATCGACCCTACCATAGGGTACACGAGGTTTTGTTGTGTACTTTGATGCATCCAAAGTTGGACTTGGTTGTGTATTGATGCAAAATGTTAAATTTAAAAGCTATGCCTCCAGACAACTTAAGATTCACGAGAAGAATTACCCGACTCATGAGCTAGAGTTGGCTGCCGTAGTGTTTTCTTTGAAAATATTGCATCAATATCTTTGTGGTGTTCATGTAGATGTGTTCACCAATCGTAAGAGTCTTTAGTATGTATTTAGTTAGAAAGAGGTTAGTCTCAGACATAGGAGGTGGTTAGAGTTACTCAAGGATTATGACATGAGTATTCTCTACCACCCAGGTAAGGCTAATGTTATTGGCGATGCTTTGAGTAGGTTATCTATGGGTAGTACTGCCCATTTTGAGGAAGGCAAGAAAGAATTAACAAAAGATGTGCACAAACTTGCACGATTAAGAGTTCGGTTATTGGATTCCAATGAAGGTGGAGTGGTGTTGATGAATGGGATTGAATCAGCACTAGTGTCTGAAGTGAAAGAGAAACAAGACCAAGACGTTGTTTTGCTTTAATTGAAGGCAAATGTTCATAAGCAAAAAGTGATGGCTTTTTTATAAGGGGGAGATGGTGTGTTGAGGTATCAAGGTAGATTGTGTGTACCAAAGGTGGATGAACTCCAACAGAGGTTTTTAGAAGAAGCTCATATTTCTAGATATTCAATCCATCCTGGTTCCACAGAGATGTACCGTGACTTTAGAAAAGTCTATTGGTGGAGTAGTATGAAGAGGTGTATTGTAGAGTTCGTTTCTAAGTGCAAAATTGCAAACAAGTCAAGATAGAGCACCAAAGGCCCGGTGGTATGGCTCAGAACATAGATCTTCTAGAATGGAAGTGGGGGAAAATAAATATGGATTTCATTACTGGGTTGTCGCGATCTCGTCGACAGCATGTGATCTAAACTGTAACTCTCATTAAGATTACTCAAGTCAGTTTATTTACCAAATGGGTCGGTTATGCTAAATTTATCTGAATTTAAGTTATGAAATAGTTGAATTATTAACTCATTCAAAATTTATCGCAGTTAAAATTAATTGGGAAAATGTGGATCATGCCCCTATCCGTCCACTTCTTACTAAGTTTCAATTGCTTTATTTGTTCTTTTATAAATTTTTCGTACCGATTAAAATTATAATTTTTCTGTTATTACACCAATATATAACATATAAAAGAAAAATTATTCCTTAATACAGTTTAATAAGATTACCCATGGGTCAATCTGGCTAAGCTATTAGCGTAACATTTAACGGCTTGGATTGAAATGAACGGAGCTGGTAATTGGATCAATATATGTACTCAAGTTATAGATATTTATCACATTATTGTAAACCTCTTTGGCATTCTTGAACAACTATTTAAACATGTAAAAAATATGTATGAGCTCACGTTAATATTCTAACTGTTCCTGCAAGAAGTTATGACGCAATAAGTTAGGAATAACGTTTCTTAATGAATAAAAAGGTAGACCTTTTATTATTAAAATCATAAGGTACCATAAATGTAATTTAGCTTTTTTCGCAAAATAGAGTGCAGCAAAAAAAAAATTGCTATTGTATATCTTATGTACTACTAATATCATATATATATTGTATGAACAAAATATTTTCAATATTCAAGAAAAGTAAAATGTTAAAATGACCTTAAAATAAGTAATAAGTGTGCACATTTTGATATTATGCTTCATTTTTCTACATCACTCTAGATTATAATAAATTACAATTATGAGAATTCCACAATGCATTGTTCGTCTTTTCTATAGAATTTTCAGTTTCTTAATAAATTTGTAATTAATGCAATTCACCTTATATTTTTGTCGTGACCCGAAAATAGAGTCATGATGGCATCCACTATAACCCTCCGAGTGGAGAAGTCTTAACCCAAATAAAACTTTCGGAAGGCAACGATCTAATAATAAAAAGACAAATAGAGGGAAGAGAAGTAAAATAAATCAATGGACCACATTATAAATAAGTACTGCGATACAAAATATACAAAAGAGGTAAAAAAGAATCGAGAAGACAAAACTAACACAAGAATCAATCCTCGGACTTGGTATCACCTATACAAGATTTACTAATTACAGAAGGTCATAAATACATAAGAGCTGACTAATCCAGAAGTCAAAACACAAGTCAGTGCAAAAGAGGAAAAGCAGCAAGTCTCTGGATGCCAGGAGCTCACCATGATTCGACTCTATGACGGCGGAGGAAGATCCAACGCTCACTTAGGATGGCTATAACTAGGAGCTGCATCAGAAAAGATGTAAAAGTGCACTATGAGTACCAAAACACAGGGTACTCACCAGGTAACATAAGTCAATCAAGCTTAGAAATATCAAGTATTACTCCCTCCGTTTCAAAAAGGATGACCTCCTTTCCTTTTTAGTCTGTTTCAAAAAGAATGACCTCTTTCTTTTTTTGGTAACATTTTAATTTTAGCTTTCCACGTGGCATGTTTAAGGCCACAAAATTAAAGAACAATTTTGTACATTTGACATAACTTTAATTTAGGACCATAGGATTCAAAAGTCTTCTTTATTTTCTTAAACACCGTGCCAAGTCAAACTAGACCATTCGTTGTGAAACGGAGGGAGTAATAAATAGAAGGAAGACTCTAAAAGACAAGTGAAGAATCTAAACAACAAACTTAAGAAAGAGGACAGTCAAATAATATCAAAGATTCAGTCAGAAGTTATGCATAAATCATAATACACTCAATACAACTCAAAGATAACTCCCACGATGATGCAGTGCAAACACCAAGTAAGGAAACACCTAAGTCTTGAAGAAACATCGAGCCGCCTAGAATGATAAATCAAGCTTAATTGAAAGCCACTAACCCAGCTATATATATCCATGGGCTGCCTGGGATGTCACTTTCACCTTACCATTATTATAAATCCAGATGACAGACTAGGACCAGGCCTAACCTAGTGGGCCACCCGAAATGACACATCGAGCTCATCAGAGTAAATATAGCAGAAATTTACAAATAATCAAGTAAAAAGAGGATTTTTATCACTCTTAAATCAAATGGGTCTCGAAGACTTTCAACTCATTAAAGTCAGGTTTTGCCTTTTTTAATACCAAGTCATTTCCATCAAAGGTCATCCCAAAAGTACCTCTTCTCTCGGGGTATCATTACAATTAGATCATTTCATGCAAACAAAACCGGGAAGAATACCCAACACACCACAGAGTACAAATCTGGGACTCCTTCTTCTAGCTCACAGCCTTAAGCCTAACAATTCGATAATTGAGAAAGAAATCATAAATTCAAGAATTTATCAAGGCATACAAATCGATCCAAAATAATCAAAACACACAACAATCCTAAGTATCAAGCCACCTATGAGAATTTGTATGTATACTAGTCAACAAGAATAAGGGAAACCTAAATTAAGGCTTCCGACTAAAACTACCTAAACAACCAAACAATGGCCATAAATCAACTAGCGATCAAAACCTAAGCTAATCCTAAGGTTTAACCAAATCATACGATACTACTCAATTATAATCAATCTAAAAGAGCTAACTCCACGAAGTAGACACCACAACCAACATCAAGGTCGAATACATGCTCACGAACAAATTACTCGAGATCCTTGCCCTTCCGAAGAGCCTTGGAGTGGTGTCAAGCTATCAAAAACACCTAGGGAATGTAATCAATAAATTGACCCAAAATAAAAAGAAAACCCCAATATGAAAAAGTGGGACACGCGCATAGAGTGACAGAATCGACTCAGTCACAAGGTCTGAAACCACTCATGTAACTTGTGCCCCAACGATGAGCACAAATCCAGTTTCGATCAAGCCAAACAAAACCAACCATTCAATTTAGCTCAAAGCTTCAAAGTAGGGAAATAAAGAGGAAATTGCAGAAATGCCACTACCTTTCTCAATACACTCCAACAAGAATCACCAGAAACCGACGAGAAATGCTCCCAAAATCCCCTAAAAACCAAGTAGGAAATGGGGTTTTTATTATTGTCCCGTCTTTTAAAAAGACACTTTTAAGCGTTGAATTTCTTTGGGTGATCACAGAGGCGTACCCCTGGTCGTTAAGGCAATAAGAGGTGACCCTCCACGATCGTAATACATGTCCTGTGAATATAAAGATTAGAGAGTTTGGTCATCGCAAACATGACCAAGGGCCCGTGAACGTGATGACTGAATTAGGGCTACACCAGCAATACTACATCAACAAAATACTTAAGGTAAAAAATCCTCCGTTGGGGGGTCTGAAACACGTTCAAAATCCGATCTACACAAACCAAGTATACTACTAGACTAGAAACAACATTTTGGTCTCAATTGAATCAACAAAACAACTAACGAAGGTCATCTAAAGAAATAACAAACAAAATTCTAAAAGCAACAACTACATCCCGAAAACCTTAGAAACCAATCCAAAGGTCGTTCTAGACCAAACTCCGTGTTTCGGAGCTAACCACGTTGATGAAATTTGATTTTGAGAGCATACCAAATAAGTTGACCGAAGTCAAACCTTAAGGAAAACTGCAAGGCTAAAATGCCTACTCACACCAACTACAAATGAAAACCGCAAAACCCAAACCGATCATCATACTAGACAAAAATAACATTTTTGAAGATGATGGAACTGACGAAATTCCAATCCAACATCAAAGTCTCCGGATTTTGACTAATGTGAAATCTTTAAGCATAAGGTCACAAAAAACTAAAAAACTCACACTAAACTCAACGGGTTACATCGAGAAGCATGCTACCTATCCTGGATCCACAAAAAATCCATAAGAAAGTTATGGAAGGGGCAAAATAGTAAAAACATGCAATAATAAAGAAATGACCTCAAGGGTCATTACAATGTCCACTACTAAAAGGAGTTCCACCTGTGAAAGTAAAACAAAGGGAATATATGAAGGCAAAAAAAGATGAGGATAACGGGCTCGCAAGTCAAGATCGAACTCCCAAGTGGCCTCTTCAACAAGACAATGCCTCCACTAAACTTTCACTAAAGGGATCTCCTTAGGTTGGAACTACCTCACATGTCTCTCCTGAATTGTGACAAGCTCCTTCTCAAAACTTAAGGACTCTTGAAGCTGAACAGACCTCCAGTGAAGCACATTAGACTAATCAGGCACATATTGTCTCAACATAGAGACATGGAATACATGATGAACACTCGAAAGAGCTGGAGTCTAGGCTCTCTCATAAGGTACCTTTTTAACCCTCTTCAGAATGTCAAAAGAGTCGATGAACATGGGGATAAGCTTGCCCCTCCTCCCGAACCTTATCATAAGTTTCATGGGCGGCACCCGCAGAAAAACCTGGTCACCAAACATGAACTCTAAAGGTTACATCCTCTAGTTAACATAGCTCTTTTACCTACTCGGGGTAGTACGAAGTTGCGCTTGGGTCATACACACACTATCTATAGATTCTCTAAACAGATCAGTGCTCCATTGTTTAACCCTGAATGTATCAAAACAACCCATCGTAAAATGGAATCTCCTGCCATATAATGCCTCAAATGGGGCCATCTAAATAATCGAATGGTAGCTATTATTATATTAAAACTCCACTAAACCTAAGGATTGATCTCACTGACCATGGAAATCAATAACACATGCCCACAACATATCCTTTAAGACTTAAATAGTCCTCTCTCACTAACAATCAATTTGAGGATGAAAAGTTGTACTAAGGTATACCTAAGTATTGAACTCTGTCTGACTAGACCTCTAGAAATGAGATATGAACTAAGTACCACAATGTGAGTTGATAGAGACTGCCACCCTATGCAAATGAACAATATCCCGAAGGTGAATCTATGTCAATCTCTCTAAATTAAAGGTAGTCCGAACGGGTAGAAAGGATGTCAAATTGTTCAATCAATCTGCGATAACCTAGGTAGAATCAAAACCACAAAAAGTATGTGGTAAGCCTACAACAAAGTCCATGGATATGCGTTCCCACTTGCACTTCAAAATGGGTAGCCACTAGGTCAAATCACATGGCCTCTAGTGCTCGTACTTCACCTTATAACAGTTCAAGCACCTAGTGACAAACGCTGCAATGTCATTCTTCATCACACAACATCAGTAATGTATCTTCAAATCACGATACATCTTCGTAGAACCATGATGAATGGAATATCTGGAACAATGGGACTTTTCAAGAATCGACTCAACCAACTCACAAACTCTAGCGACACTAATACGACCCTCAATCCTCAAAATGCCCTCTGGATATAAGATTGCCTTCCTAGCCTCACCGCTAAGAACCTTGTCCTGAATCACAGTCAACCTCGGATCCTCAAACCGTTGTGCCCAAAAGTTCTACATAAAAGAAGATCTAGCCTCTGTACAAAAAATTACTCTGTCCGACTCATAAATATCTAGTTTAACAATCTGGTTGGCTAAGGAATGACTGTTTGAAGCCATAGGTTGTTCCCCCACATGTAAGAAAACACAACTCAAATTAACATCTCTCTAGTTGAATATGTACTAAATATAGCGATTGTTGGTGAAAATGTCACAATAAGCCCCATACGAATAGTACCTCCAAATATTAAACGTAAAGACTAATGCTGCCAACTCTAAGTCATTAGTAGGGTAGTTCTTCGCATGAAGCTTGAGCTGTCTAGAAGCATAAGTAATAACTCGGCCATGCTGCACCAAAACACAACCCAAGACAACACCAAGCATCAATGTACACCTTAAATCCATGGTCATCCACATGAAGAGTTCAAATTGGCGGTGAAGTCAATAGAGCCTTGAGTTTCAAAAAGCTCGCCTTGCCCTCATTACACCACTAGAAGGGAACATTCTCTTGAGTCAATCTATTCAAAGTTACCACAATAGAAAACCCCCATCTATGAACCATCTATAGGAGCACGTTCTCACGACCAGATAAAAATACGAACCTCATAAGGAGAAGTAGGCTTGTCCCAACCACGGACTACCTCAATCATTACTGGTTACACTATAATCCCATCCTTGGAAGCCACTTGCCCCAAGAACACTACAAAATCAAACAGAAACTCACACTCAGAGGATTTGGAATATAACCATAGATCCCTCAAAGTCTAGAGTACAATCCTCAGATGTTTCTCATGCTGCTCTATACTTCTGGAGTAGACCAAGATGTCATCGATGAACACAATTAGAAAAGAGTCAAAATATGATATGAACGCTTGGTTTATCAAATCCATGAATGTTGTTGGGGCATTAGTCTACCAAAAAGACATCACTAAGAACTTGTAGTGGCCATATCGAGTCTTAAAAGGTAGTCTTAGGGATGTCTGCATCCCTAATCCTCAAATGGTGGTAGCCCGATCTCAATTAAATCTTAGAGAACATAGTAGAATCTTGAAGCTGGTCAAATAAATCATCAATTCGGGGAATAGGATACATGTTCTTAATGGTCAAAGAATTTAGTTGTTTGTAGTTAATAAACATACACAAGGTACAATCTATATTTTTCACGAACAGGACAAGAGAATCTAAGGAGATACACTCGATCTAATGAACCACTTACCCAAGAAATAATGAAGATCCTCCTTAAGCTCTTTCAACTCGGTTGGAGCCATCTGATAAGGTTGAATAGAAACTTGTAGCGTACGTGGCTCAACATCAATCCCAAAATCAATATCACGGTCAGGTCGAAGACCAGGTAGATTAGTAGGGAACATATCTGCAAACTCTCTAACCACAAGAACTAAATTAAGAGGAGGAGTGTCGGCAGTAGTATCACGAACATAGGGAAGATAAGATAGACACCCCTTCTATACCAACCGTCGCGCTATTATAAAACAGATGACATCTCTTAAAGAATATTCATCAGAATTGGCCCACACAAGAGGAGGATACCAGGCATGCACAAAGTAACAGTCTTGGAGAAGCAATCCATGACAGCATGATAGAGCGACAACCAATCCATGCTTAAAATTAAGTCGAAATTTACCATGTCCAACACAATAAGCTCTACCAAAGTATCATAACCCAAATTGTCACCACACAAGCTTTATAAACTCAATTCACTACTAAAAAATCACCTATAGGGGTAGATACATCGTCTCACAAGATAACCCTACTATGGAGCATTATAGGCAACCACATATGAAAATGTAGACCCCGGATCAAATAAAGTATAAGTAGGCTAATGGGAGATGGAGATTGTATCTGTGATAACCACATCTAATGTCTCTACGTCTAGCTTCCCTGTGAAGGCATACATATGGCCGCGTCTATCTTGACCACCCGCTCTTCATGCTTGATAACCATCTCTAATACTCTTGGGACAAACCCTAGTACCCTAAACTAGAGCCATGGGGTGACCTTGTTGACTCATTTAACTTTGTTGACTCAACTGAACCTTCCTCCTACGATGACTGGTCGTAGGACACTCTTCGGCAAAGTGAAACACTACACTACACTCGTAGAAACCTCTACCTGTAGTACCCCTCTAAGACCACTCGACTGAACCTGACATACCAATACCACACCGTAAATACCATAAATGTACACCCTGAGAAGCCTCCACAAGGGCCTGAACCATCTGACCACTAGAACCTGCAGTGCTATAATCTATAATCTACAGAGTTGCCTAAACCAGTCTAGCGGGCTAAAACGGTTGTGGGTAGCCTCTGCTTGGGAACCCCCTACCCCCAAATTAAGACCCGCTGAAACCACCCTTACAATGGGGCCTTTTGGGGGTTCCTCCATTAGCCTCACCATGAATCCCCTCAATTGTGTGTGCATGTTCAACAATCAGAAGGAAAGAGCAACTCGATGCCACCATCTACTATGCATCCATCCACAGTGGACATGAGAGTCCTCAGACAAACCTAGACACCCTCTCGTGCTTTGTCGGCATCATCATAGATGTATGTCTATCAAACTCATGGAACACTGCCTCATTCTCTACAACTAAAAAGTGATCCCTCATTCAAGTCTCAAAACTCATCTCGCAACCTCTCCCTCAAACTACGAGGTACATATTTTTCTAGGAAAGTCCCAAAGAACTAAGTCCAACTCATAAAAGGTGGCATGGCTAGTATGCACTAAAGATAAGATATTCGCCACAACTTCACTGACCCATACAACTAAAAGGTGGTATAATCAAACCTGTGAGACTCCACTAGTCCAAGGTTATGCAACCTCTCCTAATAACTGAGCAGAAACTCATTAGCATCCTCGCCTGTAGTACCAGAGAACATTAGAGGAACAAGTCTGATGAATCGTCCCAACATCTTATGCTTCTTAGACGAAATAGCTGGCCTAAGAGCCATAGGTGGAGAAAAGGTCAGAATTGGCTAGGCTACTAAAGAAGGGGCCACAACAGCATGATATGTCTTTCGGGTCTACATACCCTATGTACCTGTTAGGGCTAAAGTTTGTGCCTCATCTGTGACCTGGTGTCCAGCTGATGTGCTATGCATAATACCTTATGCGACATGCCTTACTTAAATCAGAGGATCCTGGAAAAAGTATCCTGAAGGAATGGGCTGGCCACAAGCCTCGGTGGAGGCTAGGCTACCTTCGCACCATTCATCTAATGCTAGACATACTTAACTTCTACCTCAAGCTCGAGTGTTATTAATCGCTCGTGGTCTCGAGCTAGTATTATAGTCCATGCTCTCTCTTGACCTCTATGTCTTCCTCGACATGTACCCCTAGCAGCGGCTCTGCCTGGAGGTATAGGAGGGTATCGCCCACCCACACTCGACCTCGTCCTAACAATCTCAGAAAGAATGAAACAAACAGACTTTAAATATTGGTACAACCATCAACACACGATAACAACCAAGAAACGATGAAGTATCCCCAAGAATGCCCTATAGCCTCTCGAAGATTGGATATGGACGTCATGGTATTGATCCATAACACTCTAATAGGAACTTGGTCTTTTAACTGTGATACTGGTGTACTAAGTGCTCTAATACCACGTTGTCACAACCAAAAGATCTAACCATAATGGTGTCCATTATAACCCTCCAAGTGGACAAGCATAAACCCAAATAAAATTTGCATAAGACAATAATATATTTATAATAAGACAACCAGCGGAAAGAGAAGCAAAAGAAACTAATGGATCAAATTATAAATCATTATTGTGACAAAATATACAAAAGAGGCCCAAAGGAAACCGAGAAGACACAACTAACACAAGAATCAATCCTCAGACGTGGTATCACCTATACATTAGCTACTAAATATAGAAAGTCCTAAACACAACATAGTTTACTTATCCAAAATACAAAATATAAGTCAGTGTAAAATAGGGAAAGCAACAAATCTCTAGACGCTCGGAGCTCACCACGATCCGAGTCTGTGACAACCGAAGAAGATCCAACGCTCACTGCGGGTGGCTAAAACTAGGAGCTCCATCACAAAATGTATAGAAGTGTAGTATAGGTAACAAAACACGGTGTACTCAGTAGGCATCATAGGCTGACCGAGCTAAAAAAGATCTAATATAAATAAATAGCACGAAGTATTTAAAAGATAAAGGAAGAATCTAAACAACAAATATAAGATAAAGAACAATAAACTAATATCAAAGATTAAGTCACAAGTTATGCATAAGTCATACTACACTCAATACACATGAAATCCATCTCACACTATGATGTCATGCAAAACCAAGTAAGGAAACCTATAAGCCTAAAAGAAACATCGACCTGCCTAGAATGATACCTCAAGCTTAACCGAAGGCCACTAACCCCGATAGATGTATCCACGGGCCGCCCGAGATGGCATATCGAGTTTACCATTAAAATAAATCCTGATGAGAGATTGTAACCCAACCTAAGAAAATAGGCTACCCAAAATGATTAAGCGACCTCATTAGAGTAAAAGACATAATTTTTTTACATATAATCAAGTAAAATGGATTTTTATCACTCTTGAATCAAATGGGTATTGCAGACTTTCAACTCATTAAAGTCAAGTTTTCCCTTTTTAAAACCAAGTCATTTCCATCAAAGTTCATCCCAAAAGTACCACCACTCCCAGACATCATCACTATTAAGTCATTTCAGCCATAGAAAACTAGGAAGAATACTCATCACACCACAAGAGGACTAACCAAGAACACCTGCTTCTAGCTCACAACCTCAAGACCAACACCTCAAAAATCGAGAAAGAAATCAGAAATTCAAGAATTTATAAAGACATACAAACCAAGTCAAAATTAAAAAACACACATCAATCCTTTGTTTCACGTGACCTATGAGAATTTCTAAGGATACTAGTCGACAAGCATAAGGGCAATCTGAACTAAGGTTTTTGGCTAATACTACCTAAACAACCCAACAATGGCCATAAATCAACTAGGCAGAAAAATCTAAGCAAATCCTAAGGTTTAACCAAATCATACAATACTACTAGATTATAATATATCTAAAAGGGCTTATTCTAAGAAGTAGAGACCATTGCTTTCCTCGAGGCCGAATACACGCTCACATAAAAATTACTCAGGAGTTTTTCCCTTCCAAAGAGCCTTGGAGAAAATCCAAGCTATCAACAACACCAAGGGAACAGGAAAACAATCATAACATAGCAATAATATATAAAGGGACTCAACAGAACAAGAAACTCCCAACAAGAAAAAGTGGTACCGTGTATGGAGTCATGAAATCGACTTTGTTACAAGGTTTCAAACCACTCAAGGTAATTGGGTCCCAAACATGAGTACAAATGAATTTCTGATAAAGACAAACAAAGACCCCCATTTAATTTAGCTCAAGGGTTCAAGATAGGGAAATAAAGATGAAATTGAAGCTATTACCAAAGAGAAACGGAGGATTCAACCATCCTGGAATGAGACCATGAACATTCACAACACAACCCAACAAATATCACCTAAATCCGACAAGAAATGTTCCAAAAATCACCTAAAAATCATATTTGAAATGTGGTTTTGGTTACTATCATGTCTTTTAAAAAGACATTGGCAAGAGTTGAATTGCTTTTCACGATTATGGAGACCTCCTCGTGATCGAAAAGGTCAGCAAAGTTGACACTTAAAATTTAGATGCACGTGCTTCCAAGTTAATGCCCGTGAACGCACCAAAATCCCCATATACGAAGGAAAAGGGAGGAGACTCTCCACTATCGCGATTGTAACGCCCCTCAAAATGATATAGGATAATTAGAGATTCACATGCATGTTAGTAGTTGATAAAATTGTATAAATGTTTGAAAATGAGTTCATAGGTCAGTTTAGTTGAGTTTGAAGTCAAACGTCAAAGAGACGTTCGAAAATTAGTCGTTTGCGTGCTAGTGTGTTCTAGTGAGCCTTGCGTGTTCTTATGTGTTGTTTGGAGTCTAAAATAAGTGGAGGTGACCCTAGTGTCTTAATAAATGTTTTTAGGGTCAAAACGTTCGAATATGACGCCCCGGGACCATCCTAAGGGTCCCCGAGGAGGACCCCAACCTTGGCCAAGCAAGCTGCCAAGGCAGCTTGCAAGTTATGCATAGAGGGAGTAGCTCCGCGTCGCGGACCTGCTCCACCTATGGCCAAAAAGTGTCTCCGCGA
>JAJOOO010015054.1:0-21684 GCA_029582685.1 Solanum piurae | reverse complement strand
GGCACGGAGTTTAAGAAAGAAAGGAAGACTTTTAAAACTTGTGGTCCAAAATTAATGATAGAAATTTGTGTGGCTGTAAATCATTTCATTAAGGGTAAAATAGACATTTTATAGTTAAATTATTACTAAATATAGAAATGTGTCATTTTTTTTGGGACTGACTAAAAAGGAAAGTAAGTCACATAAATTGGGACAGAGGGAGTATATCATTTTAATTACATGAATGTGTATTGACCTTTTCACTTAATTCAATTAATTCCTAATTAAATATCTAATTTAATAATAGTATTTAAATTACATAAAGGTGTGATTAAGCAAGAAATCATTAAGTTAAAAAGTTGAATTACATACTCATAAAAAATTAACTTTTATACCCCCTAAGACTAAATTATTTCTTAAACAATTACAAATAAAAATGCAAATTAGAAAAGTTCGTCTGCAAATCTTGAGTTTTGTACGTGATTGAACCTATAAATTTTGATATAAATATATGAATAGATATCTTACTCTAATAAATATTATTCCATAGAGACATAAATCTTCAAGATAAACATTTAAAAAAGTAAATGATATTTTATGGTGTAATAAAGAAATAATATTGTAATCAAGTCTTTTCATCTACTCTTATTGGAATTCTTGAAGACAAACTTATAAAAATAAAAACTGAAGTACTTTTTCGAGTAATACATTATAATAATATGGCTAAGTCGTTTTATCTACTCTTATTAAAATGCCACTTAATGTATCAGATATTTTAGAAAATTGTTCTACATTTTGTGCTTCCAATTTAATTGAATTGCAACAATATATTTGTATTAATTCATATCAAGTACTGCCAACTTGCAAAGAATGTAGTATGATTTTTAGGATTACAATTTAGAAGGAAGGAAAAAAATTGACAAAAACCTTCCTTTGGTTGGTATGGCACGATTTAAAAAAAATAAATATTTTTGATGTGCATAATTGATTTTGTCATTCCTTTTGACACCATATCAATTCGTTAGGTGATTTTTTCGTATTTCTCATCATTTTATAATATTTTGATGTAGTGTTGTTGCTTCATTTGTAATTCTATTTACTTTATATGAGCATGGGTTTATCTTGTAACAAAAATATATTTTTGAAGTTATTATAATTTGTGTTGCCTCTCATTATGCAGATTCTTTTATCACTATACTCTTATTTTATTTTTCCTTTTTCTTAGGTATCTAAATGGATCAAAACTTTAATTATGTTTTTCGGTGTGAATACTCCAGTAGGCCAAATTGATCTTAATTTAGCATGTTCAAGAAGTAAAACCTAAATAATAGTAAGCTGCAAAATTCCTTCATGCTTTCTCGATTCTTTTGTATATTGCTTTTTTTTTCTCTCTAAAGTTTTAAGGTTCTTGTAATCTAGTAAAAGGAAGTTTCTTGTAATCAAGTTCCCAACATAAATTTTGGTGAATCTAAAGTGAAAAGACAACAATAATTATTTACTTAAAGAATAAGCTCATAAATATACTGGCTATCTTCTTATGGATCAATATTAAATTTAAGCAAAGAAATATGTATATATTACTATTAACACAAATTTAGACAAATTTTATTATTTTACCATATAGTATATGGAACATTGTTGCTATTATATGAAGTTTATAAGTACATAAATCACCCACAGAAGAAAGTTTCTTGAGTTAGAGCTTGCAAGAGTGTGTGTGTATATATATATATATATATTGATGTTATTTATATCTCTTCTCTTGTTTTTGGCTTTTATCGTTATTCTGTTTGACTTTTCTCTTTTTCATTTATGTACTATACATTAATTCCACATTAGTTTTGCTTTATTATATATCAATAAAATCCGAAAAGTGATACATCCACTCTCTTCCTTAACCATTTAGAAAATAAATGTTCATAATTTCTAAGAAATTAAATTAGATGCTTACACTTTGTATAAATTATATGCTTATAGTTTGTATTTGGAAGAGAGGATTTTGTATAGTTTGTTTGGATGGAAAGTACAGTAGCATATAATATTATGTTGCTCTTTTTCTTTCTTTCTTCTTCTATATTTTTCTTTGAGGTATCAACTATATTTTTTTTAATTGTTTATATGATACAATTTTTGGAGTTGATCATTTTTAATTATTATGTAATAATAATAATAATAGAAATGTTTATATATAATTCACACAAAGAAGATTGTATATATATATATTGTTACTTGACATCTTTTTTTGAATTAAAATACAAAGTGCATACTATATACAATCAACTATTCAAATGATGTGTGTGTTTAATACATATATGGTGATAGTTTATGTAGAAAAAAAAACTGATAATGGAAGTGTGACTTTGACCATTACTTTATTTTTTGAAAATAGATGTCCACTTTTACCGTCAATAGTTATTAATAAATTGGACCTTCACCAACAAGATGAAACAAAAGTTCAGGTAATCAACCAACAACCAACTGAACTATTACGATTTATTCTCTTTAATCCATATTAAGTGAATTGTCAGAAGTTTTTTTTGTAGTTCAAAATAAGTGAATTTTTTCAAAGTTCAAGATAATTGTTAGTAGGATTTTTGTTTCCATATTTATCCTTTGTTTTAATGATGTTATTAACTACTTTACATTTGTTAAGAGAATAATTTAGGAATAATAATAATAATAAAATAGTCTTTAATATTTGTCCTTAAATATTTTTGTTTAAGAGGAGAGTTATATCCTAACAATTCACTTAATATATAGCCTAGAGGAACTACCATTCATTTCCCCAATACATTTGTCAAAATATTGAATTAATTATATTCAAAGAATGATACAATATAATTACTCTTTTAATTATTGCTCGTTAATGAATGTGACAGGTGTGTACTAACTCATACATGAAGCGAGTATATAAGCTTTTGAATACTAAAAAAAAAACTTATTACAGCCTTCATATTTCAAAAGGTTTTAGGGTTTTGATTTTTCTTTTTCCTTGCTTTTGAATTTTAAATTTTTCGTGTTCGTCTAGGATTAGAAGGAGAACGAGTTTAGTCAAGTCCTTAATTTCTCAGGTATGTTCTCAAATTCAATCAGAGCTTTCTCTTAATTGATAAACTTGTCCTCAATATATATGATAATTATTTATACTTAAAAAATAATGTTTTTTTCTTGAAGTAGGTAAATATACACATTTGTGTTAGAAGCCTTTTATCGTCTTTTTTACTCCATGTAAATTTCATGTTCTCCTTGATTGTATATATGGTATTAGAGTCATCCATCACCCATCATGCCATGGAGGAGTCTGACCACTTAACTCGAAAAGGACTACCTGGGAAAAAGCTACCTACTTGTGGTAGAGTGAAAGCTAGCCGTCGAGGCTCTCCCACCTTAATTTCTAGCTTTTAGGTTGTGGTTGAGTGGTTTTAGAGTTCCAAAATTTATTTCTATATATATGTGGTCTTGGACAATCGATAACTTTTGAATCAAGTTAGGCCCAACTATTCATTTTCTTTGTAGAATAAATGTAACATGTAACTGGAATATATCAAGTGCCGGTTGCTATTTATAAACAGTTAATGTGGAGTTGGCAGATGCAATTATAGCATTGGCTGATAGAGATTCATAAAATAAATTTTGAGATAAATACTAGAATGTACACCTAAGATTTGAAAATATGATCTAAAAACAGATTTTGAACCCCATTGCATCTTCCCTTATGCCAAGGGGATTCAACAATTTACATAGAACTAGAAAGATTAGGTTTGTCATAATTGCACAATATAATTTTTCAGTGAAGGGGATCCAATTAACTAAACTGCAACTAACTAGTTTCGCCACTAAATAAAAGAGCTAACTCTAACTACCTATTCTAAATGGAAATGTCTCCTATAAATAGTAAGTTCAATTAAATATATAGTTGAGCTAATTGTTTTCTTCTAAAATTAGGGGTGAAGTAAATTCAAAAACATAGCATTAATGGGGGATAGGTTGCCAATACTTGTAGTTCTTACATTTATCTTCATCTGAAGTATAGTTTTTACAGCCAAAAACAGTTTGCTTTCTGATGTGGACTTCTGACATTTCTTTTTTATTTTTATATGGTTTTAGACTTTCATTGGTATCAACAGAGTTAGAAATTTCCAGCTAAATGTCAGCCAAGGAAGAGGTTGGGGAGAGTCTTGCACTTGTTGTGTATAATGAGAGTGCATCTAGAATCAATGAAACTGGGCTTCAACTTTATCAAGTTTCTGAGTATGACTCTGGTGAAGGTTTACCATATGCTCCTGTGGATTGGCCAAATGTTGGTGATAAGTGGGGCTGGAAGACAGGGAAAAGAGCTACAAATTCAGGCACCTTCAAAGATAGATATTTGTATCTTCCGGAGCGTTTTCACGCACCGAAAGATGGAAAGAAAAATGCTTTTCGAAGTAAGACTTCAGTTAAAAAATATCTCCAATCTGAGTATCCTGGTATGGATATCGACCAATTCTTCGCCTCATTCAGTTGGATGATTCCTTCAAACCAGTCTTCAATCTCAAAAGGTTAGCTTCCAGAAGGCTCTTTGGTATATAGCATGTAGAGATTTATTCAGTTGTTTGCATCAATAAAAAGAAACAACACTTACCACATGGCTCACTATGTATACTAAATTTCCGAATAAATTTAATGCACTTGGAACAACAGTTGTGTGTAAGGACAGATTCTAAATCACATGTCTCACCCTTTGGCCTTTACATATGTATTCTTGTCCATGGACTTTGTTCCATCTCTAAATGTGAAAATTTGTATAATGCTGCTAGGAGTAAACTTTGTTGTGTTCTCATATTTAATAGGAGTATTTAATATTTATAATTCTCATTGAAAAGTATTTTGAATATCCATTATTTCCATTAATTATTCAAGAGAACAATGGATGTAGCTCATTATCTAACAACTCTACCTACATGTAGTATAGATATATGTTGGTTAAGCTTTGAGGTTGCTCATTTTACTTTAGAAATTATTAGGCAAGCCATTGACATCCCTTTTTGGTCGAATTGTGTATTATAGGAATCAAAATATATAAAAGTGTAAACACAAATGTGTTGTCTGTACTGAAAATATTTGGAATGGTTGTTGTATTTTGGAGAATGTTTACCTGTTTTTATAATGTTTAATTATTCACAACAAAAAACATACCCTATGAAATCCAACAAAATAGGATTTGAAGAGGGTAAAGTGTACGTTGACCTTACTCCTACCTAGATAGAGAGACTATCTATGATAGACCCTTATCTCAAGAGAAAAAACAGTCAAAAGTAGTATAGAAGAAGAAATAACATAAATGAAAAAGTTATAGCAAGATACTATAGACAATCATACAAATCAACCTGAATAAAAGTCAAAACAAGGTAAAACAATAATTGAATTACAAAAAGAAATGAATAATAACCAAACTCAAAGGTGGAAGAAGAGAAATAGTGGGAATTTTGAAGATATATCCAATTTCATTCACAAGGTTAAATGGAATTGCATTGTATCTCTATTGATGCGGAAATATCGTGGATTAACTAGCACACAATCACAAACAAAGAAAAAATAGAGAAGAAGAATAACATAAGGATTTAATGAAGTTCCGTTAGGCCTACTCATCCCAACAAAAGCAAAGAGAGTTTTCCACTATGAAAGAAAAGAAGAAGCTTACAATACTTTTATATCATAGTGATGGGATAAGAAAATAAATAGTGATGAGATAAGAAAATAGTGATGGGATAAAATTTTTGTATCATAGTTTGGTTGTCATGTTCGGAATAACTTATCCCACCATTTATATCATAGTGATGGGATAAGTTATATATCCCATATACATGGTGGGATAAGTTATCCCAGGATAACTAATCCTAGGATAACTTGTTCCCAACCAAACAACCCCTTATAAGCCCTTATGATTATATTGTGTATCATGTCTTAAAATCCCCAACTATACCCCCTATATATAGATCCCAAGTGGCCCCAAACCTATAAGGAAAATGTTTTCCCAATCCTATAAGAACAATATTTTCCTTTTCCAAATCTATTAGGACAAATGGTCTCCTAATTAAACAAATAGGAATTATAGTTTCCTAAAATAAACAAGATAATAATTCAAGACATAATTAACAAATCTTACCTTTGACTTGAATTCCTTTCATTAATTGAAATAACACATATTTGCCTTGCTCCCAGCCCTCCAAAGGGCTTACTGAGTACAATTCACACCAATCAAGTCTAGGCAATGCCTAAAATTATTGGTCCAGATTGTCTTGGTCATCATATCTCATGTATTATTATGTCTAGACACTTCCTTTACAGCAGCAACCCCTTTAGATACAACATCTCAGATAGTATGATGTTTGACTATTTTGGGTCCCCTTGGGTAAGAACCAAGCTTCTATGTTTGATTTTTTTAAAGAGACTCAATCTTTTCACCCATAGCACCAACCCATCGATCTACTTTTGAACTAGAAATAGCTTCTTTATAGATATTATGCCCATGCACGTCAATGGTCTCTGCAACTGATAAAGCAAATTCTATAAAATTTGCATATCTAAAAAGGTTTTCAGTAACCACGTTTGCAAATCATTTTCTATGGTTGATCACTCTTTTTTCCCCTACCTATTGCAATGCTATATGATTGTTATTGTATAGGTGCATCATCATTATCATCTTGATTAATGGGCTGAGCTAGTAGAGATTCAACTTCTAGCTCAATGCGGTCACTAAGACTTTGATTTGTTTCTGCTATTGCCTTTTCCTTTTAACTGTCTATTGTGGCACATTCATTGAATGCCACATCCCTGCTAATAATTAACCCCAGAGTCTTTTCTTCTGTGCACTACAATCTGTAACCTTTCACTCCAGTTGCATACCCTAGAAATATGCACTTCTTTGAACTCGGTTCAAGTTTTCCATCCTTTACATGAGCATAAACAGGACACCCAAATATTCTTAACTCTGAATAATCAGCAGGCCAACCGGACCAAACTTCACAGGGATTTTTAAACGCAAAAGTTATAGAGGGAGATCTATTGACCAAATAACAAGTTGTATCGATGACTTCAACCCAAAAATCCTTGATAACACATGAAATCATACTTCATGCTCTATCACAAAGTGTTCTGTTCATATGTTCTTCAACACCATTTTGTTATGGTTTTCCAACACAAGTACTGTGGTGTCTCACTATGCCTTCTCTGTTGCAGAAGTTATTGAACTCTAAGTTGCAAAATTCCA
The DNA here is from genome assembly GCA_029582685.1 of Solanum piurae. Lineage (NCBI taxonomy): Eukaryota > Viridiplantae > Streptophyta > Magnoliopsida > Solanales > Solanaceae > Solanum > Solanum piurae. The sequence goes on along the minus strand of JAJOOO010015054.1, from coordinate 14,453 downwards.
ACCTATTGTCAGTTCGGAGACGTTTAGCTGTTCTTTCGATTTGCCTCTCAACCATCGTCTTCCATTTAACAATTGTTTTCAAGAAATACACCCATACCATTTTTGAGTAATCGTCAATCAAAGTCATAAAGTACCTTGCACCACTTTTGGAGGAAATTATGTTTGGACCCCACAAGTCCGAATGTATATAATCTAACTTATCTTTGGTCTTGTGTAAAGCATTGTTGCTGAACTTCACCCTTATTTACTTACCAAACACAAAATGCTCACAAAAATTTAAAGCTCTATTTATGTAATCATCCAACAAATTCCGCTTGTTCAACAAAGACAATCCATTGTCACTCATATGTCGAAGTCGCAAGTCCCACAATTGAGATTGATTCAGATCACTCTTCCCATAAGCTACAATTGCTTCCCCTTCAACTTCACTGGCTTGTAGATAACACAGTCCAGAATGAAGCTTACCCTTCATGAGTACCATGGAGCCTTTACATACTTTAAGTGCTCCATTCTCTGAGTGAAACTTATACCCTTGATCATCCAATGTTGAAAGAGAAATGAAATTCCTCTTCATTAAAGGAAAATCCCAAAACTCAATATTCTGATAATGCCATCGAACATTCTCAAGTTGATGTTACCAATCCCCTCTTCCTCTAATGAATTATCATCACCTAGGTGTCTGCCCCCCACTCATCCGTAGTAAGTTGCAAACTAATTCTTGTATGGGCACATGTGAAAAGTTGCACCAGAATTAAGAACCCAAAATTTTTGCCTATGATCAGAACTCACAGCAAAAACTTCCCCTAAAAAATCAATGTCATCAGAATTATTACCATTGTCAACAATATTTGTTGAGTAGTCAAATTTTGTTGAGTAATCAACTTTTGCTTCCCCTTTTTCTCCTTCAGTCTAGGAAAATCTCTTTTTTTATGACCCTGCTCCCTGCACTCATAGTAGTTCTGCTTCCTGTTTCTAGACTTCGATCTGGCATTAAACCTTTTTCTATTAAAATTTGTATGTTGTGTTCTTCACCCTTTGTTCTGCTATTTGGAAAGTTCTTCTTCAACTCCTTAGATTTTAGTGCATTACTAACATCATCACGTGAGATATTGTCTTTCCCATATAGCAATGTATCAGCAAAAGTATAGGGGTTGAATTATTTTGGTCCTTAATATATACCATTTGATTGAAATAGTCCTTAATGTATGTAAAATGAGTATCGTTTTGATCCTGATCCTTTAATTTGATTATTCTCGGTTAAACACTAACGTCCTCCCCCCCCCCAAACTCATCTCTCTCTTCTCCCAGTACTAGTATGCTCTGCCTCCCTTTCAATTTCTCTCTTTAACTGAATCCTCTTCCTAAAATATATTTTTTTCATTAAATTATTTCTTTTCATTTTTTAACTTTCTTCTCTTTTGTGTTCATTAATCCCAAATATTGATAACGTTTACATTCATATTAGTTTTTTGCCATTTTTTCACTGTCAACTCTTCATCTTCTTTTAGAAAAAATCGATGGTACTTAATTATTTCAGCTGTTTGTTCAATTTTCTGTTAATGATATAAATGACTATATTTTAGTTGAATTCAGAAAAATAAAATAGAAAGAGTTATTCCTTCCTTCGAGGACGATACACAAAATAAAATTTGAAATATAATGTTACAGAGCAGTAGCATATCCATGCTTATGGATGATATACACACATAAACAATTCTCTATTATTTTATTACTACTAATTTATAATCTCTTTTGGGTGAATTGAATGATTTTTGGATTGGATTAGCTAGTCGGTTAATTTAACAAAAAATGAAATCAATAGATGAGCTTTTTTTTTGCCCCTTCACTGAGTCTTAGGTTGCAAAAGTTATCTGTGAGCTTGAATAGGCATCAATATATATGCGGTGGACTAAGATCCTTTTATTGAGAAAGACTATGCAGTAAAGAACCAGAGTGGAGCGGGCAGGGAGAGAAGAGAGATGAGTTTGGGGAGGAGACGTTAGTTTATAACGGAGAATAGTTAATTTTAGGGCTTAGGATCAAAATAAATGATACCCATTTTACATACATTAAGGAATATTTCAATAAAATGGTCTATATTAAGGACCAAAATAATTCAACCCATATACATGAAGGACCATTTTGATCACTTTCTCTAAGTATTACACTTTTTGTTCTTTTATGATTTTCTAAAGGTCCCCAACATATCCTTAATGTTGAAGTATACATTGTTAGTTTGTTACCAATTCTAAAAATAATTACCAAACTTAAAGACACGAAACTACAAGGATAATACAACGACTAATAATATAGAGAAATAAGTGAGGAAACACTTAACTATCTAACTTACCTTCTACCCAAATTTGTGACCTCCATAATCCCTATCTAAGGTCATGTCCTCGGTAAGATTAAGTTGCGACAAATCATGTCTAATCACATCTCCCTAATGTTTCAATGGCCTACCGCTACTCTCTTGAAACCATTCATAGCCAACCTCTCACACTTCTGCACTAAATCATATGTGCATCTTCTCTGTATGTGTTTGAACCATCATAAACTCGTGTAATGACCCTGAAGGTCATTTTTTAAAACTTTTTGTCACGACCCAGGGGTACTCCCTAGATGTAACATGTCGTATAGAACCCCGAAGTACTTCATAAAAGCCACTTATCATATCATAACATAAAGTAATAGAACAATAAAGAGTAAACCAACATTTACGTCCAAAACAGTTTTATAGAAAAAGCAGAAGTCTGACTGATGTCTCAACATAGTCATCTATTATAATCGAATGAGAGTGGGCCTAGCCCATACATCATGTTCAAAAAGAAATACGAAAGAGAAACTAGAATAAGGAAAGTCTGTCCTCGAACCATGAGGACTCACCAAGCTCGGAAAGAATCAAAGTCAAAGCTCTAGCCACTAAAATAGGAACCCTGTCTGTCGGACCCTACATTTGGTAAAAATGTAGGCAAGAGTATGTGTTAGTACAAAAATGCACTAAGTATGATAGCTATGCATAAAAACATTTAAAACATGCTAAGAAGGACATTTCATTTCATGACATGCTATTGACCAATTAAAACATGATATAAGAGGGTTAGAAAACATAAGTCATAACATCATGGTCAATGCAAGATAAATCATTTTTAAGCCTTTGAGCACATATGAGATACTTCTTTAAGTAACCTTAGTTAATTAATCATCCCGTTGTGGGAAAATTAGCCTTAACAGACATAGAGACTATGTGAGCTAAAACATGATCACCCAGTGTCTCCCACACCGAAAAGGGTTGTTCTACTTGCCTAAGGTAGAACCATGAACTTCTAGCTTAAGTGAATCCACTAGCTAATCATCCTATGAGGGCACATACTTTATGGGATAAGGATATTGTTACTAGACACCCGGCCTCTACTAACGGGAGAGCTTCCATCTCATGAGACTTCTTCTAGAAACCCGGCCTCTACTAACGGGAAAGCTTCCATCTCAATGTTAATATCCACTCGGTGCTAAGCATAATTCCCATGGAATAGTATTTTCTTACTTATTCTCATTATCCATGGAAAGACATGCCATCTTGTCAATTCAAGCTAGTTAATTAGGACAACTCTTAGTCATTGATTCAATTGGGTGAGTATAGCCTTTCAACCTAAGAATCCTTTTTATATGAGAAAACCTTTCACATCATGGCTGCAAGCATTTTATGAGAATAACCTTTCAACAACACAACAACAACAACATTGACACTTCACTCTCAAAGCACCTTTACAACATTTACATGGTTTCCATAAGATCATGCATAAACTCATACTATGCCTTTTCAAGGCTCAAATATTGTTTTCAATCACCAAATCTAAAATTCAAACATTAGATAGGGATTTTATCATAATTTCGTGTAATTCTATTACTTCATGCTTTAGATCATAAAACTCCTCTTTCATAATCAACAACCCACATTATGAGATCACAATTTGGAAAACATAGGGGTTTGCATGGGTTCAAAGGTGAAACATCATAAAAGCATTCTAAATCATCAATTCATGCATATTTAAATATAATTAAATCATTAAGATCAATAATCAAAATAACCCATGGTGATTGAAGAAAACCCTAGCTAATTGGGGAATTCTACCATTTGAAATAGAGGAATTTGGGGACTCCATGAATGAAAGAGATTCATGGATGAAAACTACCATACCTCAAGTCCAATTGCTTATCTTCAATGGAGAATTTGTATCCTTAGCTTGAAACCCTAGGTGAAATCTTCTTCTTCTTCTTCAAGTTCTAGAGGGAGAATATTTGGGAGGAGTTGGTTTTTCTTTTGGGAATTTGGAAGAATGACTTAAATGGGGTGAATTTGGGGATAAAAAGACTTATATAGGGATTCTAAATATAGGAAAAACGACATAGTATAGGAACTAATTAATTAGGAAAAGATCCAACATCCCCTGAGTTAACTGTTAGCTATCACCGACCTACCAACCGACGGACCCAGTCGACGGACCATGGATGGACCAACGGTCCGTCCTGGTGAACCGTGGTTGGTGGTCAGATACTTTTGTCTTGACCTACGGGTCGTGGACCCACTTACGGTTCGTAGGTCCAATCGTAGTCCATGCCTAGACAATTTCTGAGGCACCCATCCACGGACCCACCTACAGTTCATGGCCCACACCAGGGGCCGTGGATGGCCCTCGTGGATGGCACCTGGGAGTTAAGCTTCCCTCTTTCGGATACGGGGTGTTACACTTTTGAAAAAATTATCATTTTTCCCCTCTCGATAGTTGTCCCAAGTCACACTTTTCAGTTTATAAATTTGGTTTTAAATTGGATTGAAAAAGTTGAGACTTTTGGAAGTTTTAGATTTTTGGACACCTCAAGTTGTTAAAAGTGGTTTTTGGCAACAATCGGAACTACGAATCTCGAAAGGGTCTTTAGTCTGTTCCATCAGCTTCATAATGCGAAATTTGGTCTAGAAGTGTAGTTGTTTTCAATTATGGAGTCCTTTTCGTGGATTTGGGCCCTTGAGTTGGAAGTTTAAGTATAATTAGGCCAAGATTTGACTTTGGTCAACATTCGGAGTTTGAACGCTAGGATTGGAATTCCGATGACACCATTGGATTCGGGGGATGATATTAGTCCCACGTGAGGTCTTGGTTGAGTTTTCAGAGGTTCCGAGTGCAGTTTAGTGTTTTGAGTAAAAGTTAGTTTATTGCGACTTAAACGGATACTGGGTCAAGGAGACTTCGTATCCGTGTTCCAACGTTCCATTGACTCTGGAACTTCGAGTTTGGTTGGGTAGCATAACTGGTTTGTGTGTGCGAAATTATGAACGAATCTCGAGGGTTCATTAGGTGATTTTGTTGAGTCTTGGTGTTTGCTGTGTGTTGTATCTGATGCATGTTAAGTATTCTTTGCGATCGTGAGGCTCTTGGTCGCGGTCACATTGGTATGTGGTCTTGTGCTTCACGATCGCATGGAGGATGTTGCAATCGCAATAGCATCTTGAGCATCGTGATCGTGTGGCTCTGTGTCGCGATCGCGATGGTCAGTTAATGAGTTGACTAGCATTACTCATCGCAATTGCGAGGTATCGGGTCGCGATTGCAAAGGGTAAAAGTGACCTGAATAAATTCTTCTTTCGAAAATTGGGGATTCATTCTCATTTCACCATTTTTAAAATTTGGAAGCTCGGTAAAGGCAATTTTAAAGGGGCTTTTCAAGATTCTTCAATTGGGTAACCATTTTTAACTCCCCATCTTTATTACCCACTGTTTACTTCAAGATTTTATTACCCCATCAGTAGAGGCTATTTAATTCCTAATTTTGAAGTCAGACTTTTTGAGTTTTCTCAAGAATTTGGATTTTTAGGAAAATGGTGATTTGAGCTTGGTTTCCTATTCATTACAAGTATCTAGTCAGTCCACACAAATTTATATTTTTTTAATTCCCTTTTGGTGGATCTTTTTATTTTGGAAGTGAATTTTGTCCATGATTATACTGTCTGTGCACGTAGTTAGGGATGGAGCTTCGTTGAAAAATTACACCATATAGATAGGGAAAATGATTTTTTTTGCATATCGTAAGTTGTTGAATCTGCTTGGCATAAAAACTTTTTTGTTGAATCCCCATAATTGAAATCCTGGCTCCGCCACTACTGGTAGTTTACTAACCTTATGCCAATTTTTTTCATTATTTAGAAATTGGTTTTGACTCAGATACGAAAGAGAGGACTACATTTTTAGGGACAAAAATGCAGCCTTTACTGTCTGATTCTCCTTTCGGAGCCATTACTTGTAAGGCTGGTAACCGAATCTGTAGCAGTTTAACAACAGAAATCCTTTGACGGGCACCAGATTTTGTGATCTCTATTGCAGTGAGCCTGGTTTTTGCGGAGACTGTTGTTGTATACTTTGCAGTAAGCTTATCACTTTGGACTATGATGGATACAGTTACATCCGATGTGAAGCTACAGTAGTTGATGGCCACATATGTGGACATGTTTCCCATCTAGAGTGTGCTCTACGAGCTTACATGGCTGGGACAGTCGGAGGAAGCATCAATTTGGATGCAGAGTATCTCTGTCGATATTGTGATTCAAGGACGGATTTGGTTCCACATGCTTTGAAGCTTTTAAACATTTGCACATCTGTTGCTTCTTATGCTGACATCAAAAAGATTTTGAATGTTGGCATTTGTATTTTGCGTGGCTCACAAAAACGTAGTGCAAAATAGTTGTTGCATCGTATTGAATCAATCAATGCAAAGTAATAGCTAATTGATTAATGGTACTTTGTTTCCTATGATGTTATCTTTTTTCCAGTTTTGAGGTTTACAGTTCCTAGAATGACCAAGTTTATAATCATATCAACTTATGAAAGGAGTCAGCATTCAAGATGCATTCAAAAAGGAAAGCTATGTGGATAGCACTGGTAACATCTCTGCCTTGTCATAGTCTTGTTTGTGTTGACCTATCAATTTGATTTGAATATCTGTATTTATGATTGACATAGGTGGGTAGTTTACCAAATTATATTTGGTAGGGTGACTCGTTATTTAAGATGGGCGTGGGTAGTCGATTAATGGATAAACAACTTGATGACAAGCAAAAGACCATAGTTCTGGTGGAAAGGTTGCTTCATGGCGAAGGGTTTTGGCTGTTTCAACAATATGATGATGACGACGATCAGCTATGGCTACACGTTGTGGCATGTATGGAGGTGAAACTAAATGTTCAATGCCATTCTTCTGAACATAGGACTGAAGACGTGTATCTTCACCCCTTCCATCAGTATAAAGAGATTGAACTTTTGTTTTGAAAAAAATTTCTACTAAAAGAAGAAATTTTTGGAAGATGCGACCTCACTTTTATTTTTTATTGTATACAGCCAAGTATACTTGGTGTATTGGTCAACAAAAATATAGTAATATAATTTTTTGTCGACTGATAAAATAGGTGATGGTCCCCATAAATCGCTAAACAGAATCTGAAGAGGACTATTACTTGATAAACTTAGGCATTCGAATAGAAAACGATGTGCTTTATTAGAAGAGCAAGCATTACAAAATTCAAATTTGTCCTTAGTAGAAACAGGTAAGGAAAACTTATTCAAAACAAAGTATAAAATGTTGAAGGAGGATGACCCAAGCGACAATGTCATAGCTAAAAGGGAACTTTTGCGGAAGCAAAATTGATGGATGGTGGTTTGGTTGGTTGATGCAGCCACTCATAGAGTCTATTCTTATTCTGACCTTGTATCAGCGGCTTCTGGGAAGGCAGGTCCTTCACAAGAAAAGTAAAAGGAAAAAACTCAATAGATGTTAGATTGTCTTGACAAAACTTGGCGACAGTAATCATGTTTTTTCTTATTGATGGAGCACAAAGAGTGTTAGAAAGCCTAAAAAGAGAATTAGATGCTTGTATAAGAGATGAACTAGTATGTATAATAATAAGAATGGTTTTACAGTCACCCATAGATATGCCCTAGCTCATTGCTTGTATACTCCTCAAGATTGTGCGGTTCAGTGGTGACATGATGAGTCGCACCAGAATCCAAAACCCAAGACCAGAGGAAAAGTTGGTCTTAGCTTTAAAATGGTTGTGCGTTTCAGAACGGCATACATCTGCAGTGTGACCTAATTTTTGGCACAATTAGCAGCGAACTGATGATCTCGAATTCGACCTCCAGTTTTAATGACTGTTGTTGCTGGACCGTTGAGTTACTGGTGGCTCCCATCGTTGATTGTTGAAGTGAGATTGTTCGTATTAGACCGGAGTGGCATGTTCGTCTTCTGTGCAACAACATTGTTCCTATTAGACTGGGGTGGCATGTTCGTCTTCTGTGCGACAACTACTGTGAAGATGTTATGGTGGGTAACATTCATTGGTGGAACCGATTTTGATTCGTCAAGATGTCCCATAAGTTGATGGTCATTGACTGGTATCACAAGTTGGGCTTTCCAAGTTGAGAAATTGAGGTTACCTTGTAGTTTGATAGGTAACTGAGATGCGGGATTAAATTATAACACATGAATGTTAGAGGAAGCGACAGAAGCACTGTTGTTGGAAGAAGTTACATCACCAGAAGTGACAATAGAAGGGATTGTTTCGCCAGCCATAGATGGGAAAAGAAATCTAAGTCGTGAGAGGTTATGATGGTTTGGATACTGTTAAGATGTCCCACATCGGTAGAGGAATGGGAATTTGGTCTCCTTATATGGACTTGGACAAACCTCCCCTTATGAGCTAGCTTTTGAGGTTGAGTTAGGCCCAGGTGCCATATCTTCATATGGTATCAGAGCCAGGCCCATTCCAATTTGTTGTTCACCGATGATGGGCCCCCATTTAGAAGTGTTCACGCTCCAATTGAGGTTTGGGCGTGCGGGGGAGTGTTAAGATGTCCCACATCGTTAGAGGAATGGGAATTTGGTCTCCTTATATGGACTTGAACAAACCTCCCCTCAAAAAAAATTTAAAAATGAAAAAGCCCAGCGTCTCAAAATTTGTTTATGGCATTCTTTTCATTGGGTTCCTTCTCTCAGGGATTGAGACAAAAGAATGTAGCGAAGGTCTGCCGTGGGTGACAATAGACTGCGAAGGAAGCGAGCCTGGCGTGCAATGCTGGAGCGAATGTCAAAATAGACACGGTTTAAATGTCAAAGCTATCTGCTGGAGTGACCCATCTTTACCTACTCAATTTTGCCGATGTAGCTGGCCTTGTTAATCCCTTTCGAGAGCATGCTTTACTCTAATAGGGGGCGTAGAGTTTCTAAGTGAAGGCGAGCGCAACTATATATGAAATATCATAGTTGTCTAGTTTAATGCTTAAAGGTCTATGTTTTGCTTAATTTCATTTATAAGCAACAATATTTATGGGGGGATTTTGTTTTTTGTTCAAGTAATATGGAGAAGGTTGACTTGCAAGTAGCTAGCAATTTATTATATGATATTTGTCTGTTTGGTTTGAAAAAAATAAAATAAAAGAGCTAGCTTTTGAGGTTGAGTTAGGCCCAGGTGCCATATCTTCATATGGTATCAGAGTCAGGCCCATTCTAATTTGTTGTTCACCGATGATGGGCCCCCATTTAGAAGTGTTCACGCTCCAATTGAGGTCTGGGAGTGCGGGGGAGTGTTAAGATGTCCCACATCGGTAGAGGAATGGGAATTTGGTCTCCTTATATGGACTTGGACAAACCTCCCCTCATGAGCTAGCTTTTGAGGTTGAGTTAGGCCCAGGTGCCATATCTTCATAGATACCATGTAAAATCAGATAGAGGAAAGTAGTCAAAAGATACCAAACTTTAAATACGACAGATAAGAACAACCTACAGCTAAACTTAAACTACTACCTGAACTCCTAAACAATAAGGGGAGTCTTCTATTGATACTTTAAAACAGTTTTAGTTACCGTAACTAATAATTACAATAATTAATGCTTAATACTTCTGTGATGATGATCTGCTTTTATATTTCTTGGCTGCTTCTTTGCCGTTGCTTGGAAAGAATGAAATTGATATCAATTCGCTGATCTTCAATTAATCTCTGATCTGGAATGTCACTGAGATTGATCTGAGAAGTTGTGCAATCTTATTCTCTGATTCAGTGTTTTGCTCTTAAGGTAACCCAAGGGATTTTCTCGCTGATATTCAAATTCATGCCTTCTTTTCACAGATTTTGGATGTCTCATTTTTTTTGGCGCAAATCATTTTGGATTAGTGTCATCATTAAAACATATGTTAAATTATAAGTTAATGAAGCTAACAGTACGTGTTATTGGTTCTCTGCCTTAAGCAATACTGCACAGATTTACTGCAGCCTATTTGTTAAGCTGATATATCCAGATAGATATTGTTGTTACTGCAGTCTATATGTTGTGTCTTTCGTATTTCTAGAATCATGATTCAGTACTCAATTTGCTATTATTAACGAATCTTGTGGCAGTTCATTCCCTACTCTATTTCTAATGGCATGTAGGATTCTCTTAATCCTTCAATTTTTGACAATGGTTTTCATGAAGTTAATTTCTGGATTTTTCAGCTAACTCTGGTACATCGCAAGATCAAAATCTCAGTCAAAAGCAAAAGACACTGGATGATTCCAATCTGCCTAAAAACTTTGATCGCAAAGTTACCCTATGCTAATGGAAGGTAACAAGTAGTAAGTGAAATGCGCAAGTTATTCCGGACACCATCATCATAAAAAATGATTTGGTACATTGCTACTCGTACATTTATACATTATCAGCATATGATCAAACAAAAAGAGCCCAAGTTTGTTCATTGTTTGGCTATATTCCTTGTTGTTTAAGTAAACATACATATCTATGTTACAATTGGCAAGGACTTGTTGTTTTGCATATGTACTATTTCAAACAACTTCGGACATATGGCGTTCAAAGTTAGTCTCGACAAAATGTAACTTTATACCATGTTTGAAGTTTTATGTGGCTAAAGTTGAGGTATATCGTATACATGATTAAAGTTTAATCATTTTTGTTTGAGAAAGCATATACTCTGATGTACTAGTAGTTTGTTTAATTGATACATAAAATGTGAAACTGTTAACTATTGTACAAGAACAATTTCAGTGTCTCTCCAAACACCTCTAGATCCATTATCAAATTCTCAACGGCCATGGTCATCCTTGGGCACCGTCACTATAAGCTCTCCGTCCACAAATACCGTCGTGGCCAGCTCCGGCATAGTCGAAGCAGGCAACCTGTACCTCCATGTACCCACATTCAATTGTTCATCCTCACCGTCTCCATTTCCCTTTCTCACAACGATCTTCGTTACCCCAGGATGAATCTCTACTACCTGTGCCCTAACTTGTCCATCCCCAGCTCCTTCTAGTTCGATTTTTGCCATGAAACGGTAGAATCCCTCCTTCTCTTCAACCGCCGCATCTGCGTCAGAACGGAACGGCAATTCCAAAAATTAGTTAAATACGTGAGGAAGTCTCCGGAGTTTCTTCATTGTGGAATCAGGAATGTGTTGTTGCTGTTCTGAAAAATTAGAATGAATTCCGCCAATGTTAGGAGTCAGGGAGAGAGGATGTACTCTCATACCCTGAATTGTTGGGGTTGAAACGATAAGAAGAAAGAACACAAATGTTGAAAAGGTTCAAAATTCCAATAGCGCAATTTGGGATTCTATTAACCCCTGATGGAAAGATTGATAATTGCATTAGTTTTTTTGTCTGCAAAGCGCATTACCCGTATCATATATCATATCTATCTTTATCTATCTATCTTCTATCTATATCTTCTATCTATACTACCTTAAAAGCATGAACTCCCAAACATGAATGTTGAATTACTATAATACCCCCAATTAAAAATACTCAATTTATTTAATTATGTTATATTAAAAGTTGATACCTTTTCACATTAATGGATTGTGACTTTTGCGATGAGTTATTACTTTTCCAAAGGGTTGTCATGACTTTTTTGACGGGTTGTGACATTTCCGATGAGTTGTGACTTTTCCAATGGATTGTGATTTTTTCAAAGGGTTGTGACTTTACCAAAGGGTTGTGCCTTATCTGATGAGTTGTGACTTTTTCAAAGGGTTATGTCTTTACCGATGAGCAGGGACTTTTTTGAAGGGTTGCGACTTATCTAATAAGGCACAATAAGAACATATTCATACTACTATTTGTTAGCTATAAATAGACGGGTTTCCTCTCACTTTTAAACTACAATTTTTTTAGGTTTTATACTCTTCTTCTTCTTAAAAAATCTCAACTATTAGTTGCAATAGTTGATTAAGTTCGAAACCCAACGAAATTCGAGGTACCACATAAGAAAGAGTTGGTGAACAAATTGTAGCAAATCATTCATCAATTCACACTCATATTTTCCTCTGACGATTTTAATCACATACATACATCAATAATATTTATATCATTTTAGAACATTAATACTCTTTAATTAACCTACATGTTTTATTCATTAAAAAAAGACTAATTACCTACGAATAGTAACAACAATTTTTACCTTCATGTTTCTTCAGTCATAAATCACAACCATTCACTCCTTGTAAATTCTTAGGGATCTCTTTTCTGTGACAATTTGAGATCATTTAAAATTTTCATAAATGATTCATCCCCAATACATTGAAATGTTTCGCCGAAGTTCTTAGCATTGGAATTTAGGTATTGATTTTCTATTAAAGAAGAAAAGAAGAGAACAAAGAAATATGCAATTATCTATGAACTTTGCTTCACACATAAATCTTCTATATATAGTGTGTGGGAACTTTCATTTATTTTTCTTATTTTGTTTCTTGAATAATTTCTTTTGTGTTTTCATTTGACAGAGACTTTAAATACACACATTGTTTATTATTTGTTCTAATAAAATAAATAGATAAAGATGTGGGAGAGACAATAATAATAAACAAATACAAAAGAGGCACATAATTGGGGTAAGATATTTCTTGTTTGTATTTCCATTTCTTATTCTTTTAACATCAAATGAAGGAGTTTCTTTCTAATTTTTCTAAAACATCGGGCATCAACATAGTTCATTGAATTAGTAGTTTTGATGTTAAGTCTATTGTTTCAAAAATAGATTTTCACTTTTACTTATAATAGGACAATATAACCATGATAATAATTATATTATTATAGATATGTAAATAAAAATGAACGGAGAAAGTAAAGTGTTGGTGGCAAGAGATCTCAATCAAATGAAACACTAGGGTGAATATATCATGAACATATATTTTCACCTTCCTTCTTCATTGGCTATGAATTGATCCACCTATCTTTACTTTTTTTATATTTATGTTGAGTATTAATTTTATAAAGTATTAATTTCCTGCTATTTTGTGTTCATTTTGATCTAAGAAAATGTTATGTCACAAGATACACTCTTTGCTAGCTATATAAAAATAATAAGAAAATAGTGATTGATCATAAAATGATATTAAATCAAATTAAAAATTCTACAAATAATACTTTAAATTTTCTTCATCTTTTAAATTTTTAATTGAAAAAGTTTAATGTTTTATATCACGATAGAACATGTAACACCCCGTATCCTAGACAGACCAAAAATGCAGATTTTGAGAAGTTGCAGGTGCAACTTACGGTCACCATCCACGGACCGTAGGTCAGACCACGGCCCGTGCTGGTGGTCCGTGGTTCACCACAGCAGCCCCTCCCAAAATCCAGCTCAGAAAAATCGGCTAAGTCTCGACTCACGGACAGACCCACTGTCCGTAGATCAGACCACGGTCCGTGGTCTGTGTCCGTGGATCAAGACTTCATTTACCCAGCCTCTAACACGAACTACGGTTGACTAGCACGGACCGTCGTTTGATCCACGGTCCGTAGGTCTGACCGTAGGTAAGGGTCAACAACCAGTTAGCTGAAAATTGTTGATGGGTCAACTTCAGATGGTCATAACTTTTAGCACAAAAGGAATTGTGTGTCCCATGACCTATGATGTGATAGATAATTGAATCCTCTTTCCAACGCCACCGAGTTTGCTAAAATCCGACCTCCGAGTGAAAAGTTATGCTCGTTTTAGTGAAGGCATGTCGAGCAGGTTCGACTTACGGACCCAATCTACGGACCGTCGATTGACCTACGGTCCGTAGGTCCAATCCGTCGGTCACTCCGACAGCCATTAAGTCAGGGGTCTTTTGGTCTTTTCCTATTTCCTTTAACCCCTAAGATACGTCATTTAGACCCTAAATCATGATATTTTAGTCAGTTTAAGCCTAGAAACATGACTAGAACTTACCTAAGTCAAATCATTAATCAAACTTAGAAGAATTAGAACACTAAGAGGAGAAGGGAGGTCAAGAACCCTAGTTCAAGAACGCAGCAAGTTTCCTTCAGTTCCAGCCCCGAAATCAAAAGATTTCTCCGTGGAATTCGTCACCAGGTATGTGGGATTTCACTAGTGGGTTCCTTTCACCCATTAGGTCCCTAGAATTCAGTC
>JAJOOO010015053.1:0-28530 GCA_029582685.1 Solanum piurae | reverse complement strand
TTTTCTTATTTCTCAACTTTCCATAAAATCTGAAGAAATAGAAAAGTTTTCTCGCCGTGTTGGTGTTGAAATCGACCTACTATAATTGCCATTGTTAGGATTTTATAGTTTTTCGTTGTGTTTTTTAGTAATTGCTACTGTAGGGATATGGAAAAAACCATGAAATCAAAAAATTAGGGCTATCAATGGCTATTTTGGGTTTAAATTTGGGGAAGATGATATAAAGTGATTAAATAATTATTAATAAAGAACGAAAATGACACGTGACACTTTTAAACTGGTCCATGGCAGTGAAAACGCTGCATGACGCGCCTTATGTGCGTGGTAACAACCCAGACGAGGAAATGGGTCAAAATGGCCCATTTACAAAGATATTAAATAGTTCTGTGGGGTGATATGACACTTTGAAAGTTAAGGTGTCTTTATGCAAATACGGGACAACTTTAATGGGGTCTTTATGTCTTTTCTCTTCAAATATTTAATTCTTAATTTTTATCTTTATATAAATATAAAAATTTATAAAATGGTTACATAATATTTATTTAAAGTTTTAGTTTCGATTTTTAAATGGCAATTAATTTTATTTTATTTATTAGAGAATCTTTTGTAAATCTTTTAGTGTGAAGTTTCATACTTTTTATTCGTTTATTTTGTTTGTAATTTATTTTTTAATCTGTTTTTAGAGTTTGCGTTTGAGTGGGAATTTAATGGAGAGTTCTAAAATTGTCTATTTATATTCCCGTTTTATTTAAATAAAGAATTTGAAGTTTTTTAAAATTTTAGTTTTAAAGTAGATTATTCAAATATTTAATATTTATCTTTAAAAAATTATAAATTATAAATAATTTTATTTAACTATAATTAATAATTTAAAAAATGATCTCACTATTTTAAAATAATAAACTGGAATTACACGTGTCTTTTTATATTTTTGGCAAAATACAATTTTGTAATATTTATTTTTAAAATCTTTATTATAGTTGGTTACTCTTTTATATTTATTTTTGTTTAATTTAAGATACATATATAAAAGAATTTTAAATTATTTTTTGAATTTTAAAATTGTTGATTTTTTTTTAGTATTTTATTATGTTAAAAGAAATACAATTCGTGTAATATATGTAACATCCCGTCTTAGAAAAGAGCTAAAAATAGAGAGAACTAATTTGGAAAGACGAAAATATGAAATTTTGCAAGTTAAGCTTAAGTTATTAGTTTTGGGTCAACTTCAAACGACCATAACTTTCAGTACAAGATGAGTTAGGTGGCCCATAAGATATCAAATGGAAGTTCTTGGAATCCTCTTTCCAACTTCACCAAGTTTTCTAATTTTCGAGCTCGTATGAGGGAGATACGACTGTTTGAAGTCAGGTTGTCCGGTTAAGGAAAGTTACCCGGATATAAAAGGGGTATTTTGGTCTTTTCCTTACCCAATCAGGTTAATTCATTTTTAGTAATTAATTAGGGGTCTAAACTGATTTGGTTCAGTTTTCCCAAACCAATATACGCCTAGGGTTTTGAGAAGAGTTCAAGAAAAGGAGAAAGGGAGAAAAGTCAAGGTGTTTTTGGAGTTTTCTTGCGAAATCAAAGGTCGTTTCGCCAAGGGTTTGATCCCTAAGAGGTATGTGAGTTCTCATAGTGTTAGGTTCTTTCACTCACACGTCAATCATTATTTTCAGCGAAGTTTCGTTCTTGAAGTTGAAAGAGTTTGAGTTCTTGATTAGTTTCTTGAAGTTTTGTTTTCATTCTTGAATTATGATGTGTTTGATGATTTCTTGAGATAATCATTGGAGTTTAAGAGTTGTTTTTAAGTAGATTCTTGTGTACTTTGGTTGGGTATTCTCATCTAAGTGATTGGGTAAGAAACCATTCGATTCTAGGCGAATTGGGGTTAGAAAACGAGCAAGAAAAATCATCAGATGAATCTGGGCAAGGTGTGGCGCGCTGCCCCACCATTGCGCCACAGAAGTGGGTCTGTAGGTTGAGGTTTGGATCCCTGCGCCAGCCAGTGCACCCCAACCATCACTTTGTAGTTCAAGGGATAGCATCCCTGCGCCACTCAGTGCGCCAAGGTCGCCTGCTCCCACCCCTTTTGCGTCGTTTAGCCCGTTTGAGTTCTTTTAAAGTGTTCCCTCACTCCCTTTTGATTCTAAACACTCTAAACTACTTCTAAAAATCTAGAAATCATTCATAAACATGAATTCAAGGTAGAGCTAAGAGTCAAGTCTTGAGAGTTCTTTCGAGTCTTTTGAGAAGTCTTTTGCAAACCTTTTAAACTTGTTTTAAGACTTGAGCATTTGAGTTTGATGAAGAGTAAAGTTGCATTCATTTTCTTTAAAATGATATACGAGAACTAAGTATTCCCAAGAGTAAATGTTTTCGCATTTAAGCAAGAGAGGAAACACCGATTTCCAAAAGAGTTCATGAACAACTTTAAGTACCATCTCTTTTAAGAGAAAGATTTTTGAGTAATAATCTCAAACCACATAAAGAGGAATTTTTTTATTCAAAACATAATGAGCTAAGTATATTTTTGGAGTAATGTTGAGCACCGATATGGGGGAGAATTCATACAACTCACAACCCCCATAAACCATGTAGCCAACGTGGGTAGGAAGGGTTATACTTTTTAGATGATTCCTTAATACTTTTAGCATAAACTAGTGAATCCACTTAGTAGTAGGTTCTATACCCTGGCAAAGTATAGGACGACTCTGGCAGCGTGGGTTAGACGATGTATCATCACATAGCTCATAGTGATGGTTGTCGGTTAGAGAAACTCCCACAGAGATATTTTGTATTCTTATATACACAGAGTTTCTCTGTGGATCCGAAGAACTTTGTGGAAAAACTTCAAAAAGTTTTTTAGATTATGCATGTTGTTGATGCTGAGCGAGTGGAACTAGCTGCATACCAATTGAAGGGTGTCGTGAGGATCTGGTTTGACCAATGGAAGACGAATAGAGATAAGGGTGCACTGATTGTGAGCTGGGTTGTTTTTGAAGAGGACTTCATTGGACATTCTTTCCTCGTGAAATGAGGGAGGTCAAGGTAAGGGAATTCCTCACTCTTAAGCAGGAATATATGAGTGTGCATGAGTACAACCTTAAGTTCACCCAACTGTCTCGTTATACCCCGGAGATGGTTGCTGACATGAAGAGCAGGATGAGTCTGTTTTTTGCTGGGTTGTCTCGTTTGTCAAGTAAAGAGGGCAATGCATCTATGCTGATACGAGATATGTACATAGTAAAACTGATGATCTATGTACAACAGGTTGAGGAGGATAAGCAAAGAGATAAAGAAGGGTTTAGAAACAAGAAGGCAAAGACATCAGGGAATGAGTTTGGGCAGCAGAAGAGTAATGCGAATCGGTCTTCTTTCCAACAAAAACAAAAGGGACTTGCTCCATCATCTTTTAGTGCACCTGCACCAAGGAACAGATGTGAGTTCAAGAATCTAAATTCACAGAACTTTAGAGCTACACTTGCACAGTCGCAAGGTAGTGTGGCATAAGGAGGTAATGGGACTCCTGCAAGTACTAAGTGTGGTAGGACCCACTCAGGAGTGTGTGGTGATGACTCCACTGGTTGCTTCAAGTGTGGTCAAAATGGTCACTTCAGAGAGAGTGCCCAAAGAATGATAAGGTAGTGGTAATGGGGGCAATAGAGCTCAATCTTCTTCAGTTGTTCCACCAGACAGAGTTGCACCTAGAGGAGCTACTTCAAGGGAAGGCGGAGGAGAAAACCATCTGTATGCTATTACTAGTTGCCAAGAGCAATAGAATTTGCCAGATGTTGTCACTGGTATGATCAAAGTCTTTAATTTTGATGTATATGCTTTGCTAGATCCAAGAGCGAGTTGATATACCATGAGTTTATGCTATTTTTGATACATTTCACTTAGAATTTGTGTGTGTCTTGAGCTATTGTATTATTATATATACTGTTTTATGTAATCTTTTGCACTGGTATGATCAAAGTCTTAAATTTTGATGTATATGCTTTGCTAGAACCAGGAGCAAGTTGATATACCGTGAGTTTATGCTATTTTTGATGCATTTCACTTAGAATTTGTGTGTGTCTTGAGCTATTGTGTTATTAGATATACTGTTTTATGTAATCTATTCCAGGAAATTGGTTTGGAAGCAGTTGAGAGAAAATGGGACTAAAATTGGCAGTAGTAGCAACCAACAGAGCAAACCACAGACCATAGGTGATGCATCGTAAATGGAGATCAGGGAAATCTGACCAAGTGTGGAACCACATAAGACAATGACGGACTGTAGGTCGAGTGATGACCCGTCCTGCACATCTGTCAATGAGATCAGAGATATAGAGTTCCAATACCTGAACCACGGAGGCGACCCACAGACCGTAGATCAAACCATGGTCTGTAGGTCCTGCCGTCAGTCGAAACCGCGTCCTAGACTAATTTTCCTTATTTGGTTTCCTAGTTGGTTTAGGATTTAAAATTCTATAAATATGGGTTGTATTTTCCCTTTTTGGGTGTTAGACAATATTGTATACTTTTGTTTTGGTCTTTTGGAATTATTTTGCAAACTCTTAGCAATTTAATTTCTGGAAGTTGGTTTATGCAATTTGCACTTTGATTTTCAGTTCAAGATTTCGATTTTCATCTATTTTAATTGTAAGTTCATGAATTCTTTTAACCTAATTATGAATTGTGAACTCTCAAGCATGAGTAGCTAAATCCACAACTAGGGTTGTGGGAACCATGAGCAATTAACAAAGTATGAATAATAACTAAGTAATTCTTGAATAGTGTTTATGCATGCATTGGTAATCTTTTCGTTTAGAAGTCTTTCTAGCGGTGCACAATGTTAGAACTTGCCTTGTTCCTACTTGCCTTACCAAGGGGGTAATGAATGAGAAAAATATTAAACAACAGAGATTTAGTTAAGGATTTTCTGCTATCTAATAGTTTGACTTTAATCAATTGAGGAAGGGTGAATACCCTAAGTTAATTGACACAACGACTAATCTGGGGTGAAGGTAAGGGTTAGTAAACCACACATTCATAGATTTACCAAGTTGCGAGTGAAAGTCCTTACGATGATTACCAATCACTTAGGGATACATAACTTATCGGCCATACATGTCAAACACTAGGATAGGATTACTATTATTAGGATTACTACGTTAAAAGCTTGTGAGGAACACACATACCCTAGTTTTCATCTTATATTGATAGCTCAAACTGTGAATCTTGCTAACTTGTTACTTATTGATTCAAATCAATAATCTGTTACTTTGGTTACAGAAACCCCCTGTTTACTTTTCTCAAAAATAGTTTGACTAAAAGAGATAATTGTGAGTTAAGTTTAAGTCTAAACCATATTCTTCATGGGACCGACCCCAACCTACAAGTTGAGTTCTTTACCTGATAACGATCACTTATGCTTCTTTAAGAGAGGTGTAATTTGAGGGCATCAAATTTTGGCGCCGCTTCCGGGGAATACGACTTTTAGATTAAGTTTAACTACATTAGTGAACTTTAGTCAAGTATTTCCTGATTTTACGTTTTTTTTGTTTTGTTTTTGTTTTCTACAGGTTTCAACTCTTGTGTATGCCAAGTACACAGAGTCGAGGCGATCCCTTGACCTCTTACGATCCTGAATTGAGACGAACTATGAGGAAAATGAATAATCAAGGGGTACAAAACAATCCAATCAGAGAGGGTCTAGGAGATAAAGTTGAATTGCATACTCCTGGGGTTATTAATGTGCCCGCTCAGGTTCATGGTGGAAATCTAATCGGAAATGCATAAAGGGTGCAGAATCCGCCATCACCAAGGTTTCGTGATAACTATAGGGTTAACTATGATGCGGTTGGATCAGATGGGCCTATTGTTCTCCCTCCTCTATCTCCAGGACATACATTTGTGGTGACTAACAACCTTATACAAATGCTTACGGTAATAGGGTTGTTTGCTGGGTTTGCTTCGAAAGACCCATAAACACACATGACTAAGTTGTGTAGGACGACCGGAGTTGGATATGAATGTTATAGGTTTGAGAGTATTCCCATTGTCGTTGATCGGTGATGCTGCTGTGTGGTTTTTTGAGCTGGCTTATAATTCGATCTTTACATGGGAACAATTGTATAAGGTGTTCGTAGCAAGGTATTTTCCGGTGTCCAAGAAGCTAAATCACAAGGATAAACTGAATAATTTCACAGCACTACCTGGAGAATCCATAAGCAGTTCATGGGATAGGTTCACTGGGTTCATGAAGAGTATTCTGAATCACCACATAAATGATGAGTCACTAAATGAGTACTTCTATAGAGGACAAGATGACAATGGAAGGGCTGTGGTAGATACTATTGCTGGAGGGTCATATGGTGAGAGCACTTTTGAGGAGATCGCTAAAAAACTTGAGAGGATTTTCCAAAACAATTAGGCACGGAGCACTAGAAAGGAAAATACTAGAAGAAACACATTTGCTGTCCAAATTGCACCAAGTCAATCCAATGATGACATTCGTGAAGAGATGGCTCAAATGAGTTCAGAACTGGGCTTGGTATTGAGACATGTGAGTGGAAATGCAGAAAAGGTGAATGCAATAAATTATCTAACTAGAACTCCTCCACCGCCAGTTGAGGAATGTTACTATGAGGAAGATGCAAATTTGGTGAATGATCAGACGGGGGGTTTCTGAAACAACTCCCAAGGTTCCAATTCAGATAATTGACGCCAAGGTCAAGGAAACCAAGGTTGGAACTATGGCAACTACAGCCGAGAGGGAAACTATGTCTGGGATGGGAACTACAATCGTGATAACAACTACAACTGGAACAACTATGGCAACATGAATGAGAGAGTTGGGACCTATATCCCTCCTGGTAATATAGAATCTGATAATAGAGAGGGTGCCACTAGTATGACTCGCATTGAAGATATGATGCAGAAGATGATGAAGATGTTAAACGTAACTGATAAAAATGTGAAGGAGATGCATAATGATTTATCTGGGATTGGTTAGAAGGTAGATGCCCATACAGTGTCAATAAAGCAACTCGAACAATAGTTTAGTTAGTTTTCCACTACTATAAACCCACGTCAGCCTGTCACACTTCCTAGCAACACCATCCAGAATCCAAAAAATGATGGGCATTGTATGGCAGTCATTACTCGAGGAGGAAAATAGACTATTGATCCCCCCATGCCATCTGAGGTTGAAAGAATGGTAGAAAAAGATGCGGATGAGATTGAGGTTACCGGAGATTCAAAAGATGCCACAGAAAAGGAAGCTGAGGTGACTCAAAAAGTTGTTCCCATGCCTAGACCTCCACTCCCCTTTCCACAGAGGTTGGTGGAAAAGACTGAAGAAGGAAAATACCGCAGGTTTATAGCAATTTTGAAACAGCTTTCCATTAATGTTATAGAAGGATTGGAGCAAATGCCTGGGTATGCAAAATTCATGAAGGACTTGGTGACCAAAAAGAGGACTGCCAATTTTGAGAATGATGAGAGGTTACAACATTGTAGTGCTATTTCTATTAGGTCACTTGTGCAAAAGAAATAGGATCGTGGAGCTTTCACTATTTCTTGTACCATTGGTATGTTGCACTTTGCGAAGGCTTTGTGTGATTTGGGTGCCAGCATTAATTTGATGCCATTGTCAATTTTTAAGAAGTTGGGTTTAGGAGCTCCAAAACCGTCTGCGATGCGTTTACTTATGGCTGATAGAACTGTGAAGAGGCCCATTGGAGTGTTGCAAGATGTCCTTGTGAAAGTAGAGTCATTCATCTTTCCTGTGGACTTTGTGATCTTATAATGTGAGGTTTATTTCGAGGTTCCCATCATCTTAGAGAGACCATTTTTTGCTACTGGGAGTGCGTTGGTTGATATGGAGAGAGGGAATATGAAGTTCTGATTAAATAATGAGGAGGTAACTTTTAACATCTATAGGTCTATGAAGCATGAAAGTGATCTTAAATCGGTATCCATGATGAATCACATCGTGGGGGTAAGAATTTGAGGTGTCCATTGAGGAAAGGTTAGGTGTTGATGCGCTAGCAGCAGTCATGATGAATTTTGATAGTGATGGTATTAATGAGTATGATGAGCTAGTTGCTGCACTTGATAGGTTCGAGTTTCGTTTCAAGACAAAATGGTTGGAATTAGATATAAAGAATCGTGACACCCTACCTGCAAAACCGTCTGTTGATGAGCCTCCAAAACTAGAACTTAAGGTTCTTCCATCCCACTTGCGGTATGTATTCTTGGGACAAAATAGCACTTTGCCTGTAATCAATGCTGCTGGCATGAGTGAAGCTCAAATAAAGGCCTTGGTATCGGTACTGAAGCGGTTTAAGAGGGCTATTGGGTGGACTATTGCAGACATTATTGGGATTCCTCCTGACATTTGTTCTCACAAAATTCAACTCATGCCGGACAACAAGCAAAGTATTGAGTATCAAATGAGACTTAATCCCTATATGCAAGAGGTTGTGAAAAGGAGATTATTAAATGGTTGGATGCTGGAGTCATATATCCCATTTCTGATAGTAGTTGGGTCTGCCCTGTTCAGTGTGTGCCAAAGAAAGGAGGGATCACTGTGGTTTCTAATGCTAAAAATGAACTTGTACCGATGAGGCCAGTGATTAGGTGGAGAGTGTGTATGTACTACCGCAAGCTAAATGCATGGACGGTGAAAGATCACTTTCCGATGCCTTTTATGGACCAAATGCTAGATCGTCTCGCTGGTAAGGGTTGGTACTATTTTCTAAATGGGTATTCGGGAAACAATCAAATCTCTATAGCTCCGGAAGATCAAGAGAAGACCACCTTCACTTGTCCATATGGGACTTTCACCTTCAAAAGGATGCCATTCGGGTTATGTAATGCTCCAACGACCTTCCAACGTTGTATGATGTCGATATTTTCAAATATGGTGGAGGACACGATAGTGGTATTTATGGATGATTTCTCTGTGGTAGGTGACTTGTTTGATGATTGTTTGGCACATTTGGCTGAGGTACTAAAATGGTGTGAAGAGTGCAATCTTGTGCTCAACTAGGAAAAGTGCCACTTTATGGTAAAAGAGGGTACAGTTCTGGGTCATCAGATTTCGTAGAAAGGTATTGAGGTTGATAGAGCCAAAGTTGAGATAATAAAAAAGCTTCCACCACCCATCTCTGTAAAAGGTGTTCAAAGTTTTCTTGGGCATGCAGGTTTCTACCGAAGGTTCATAAAAGATTTCTCAAAAATTGCACACCCATTGTGCAAGCTACTCGAAAAGGAGTGTAAGTTTGATTTTGATGATGTTTGTCTGAAAGCATTTGGAGAATTGAAAGAGAAGTTAACTTCGAAGCCTATCATTATTTCACCGAATTCGGGACAACCATTTGAAGTGATGTGTGATGCGAGTGGGGTGGCGCTTGGGGTAGTATTAGGATAGAGGCGAGAGAAGATTCTTCATCCGATTTACTATGCCCTCAAAGCTCTGAATGTGGCTCAAAAGAACTATATTGTGACTGAACAGGAACTCCTTGCTGTGGTTTTTGTATTTGAAAATTTTAGACCTATTTGCTTGGTACTAAGATCATACTACATACTGACCATTCTGCATTGAGGTATATGATGGCTAAAAAGGATGCAAAACCAAGGTTGATTAGATGGGTGCTTTTGTTGCAAGAGTTCGATTTTGAGGTAAAGGATAGAAAGGGAATAGAAAATTAAGTCGCCGATCATTTGTCCAGATTGGAGGAGGAAGCTATGCTTAAGCTAAGAGATGGGGTTGAGATGAATGATGTGTTTCCTGATGAACAAATATTGGCTGCCTCTTATGATCTTATCCCTTGGTTCACAGATTTTTCCAACTACTTGGCAAGCTATTTGGTTTCATCAGATTTGTCATTTCACCAAAGAAAACGTTTATGTCTGATGTGAAGAAGTTCTTTTAGGAGGAGCCTTACTTGTTTCGTGTGTGCGCTGATGGGATTATTCATCGTTGTGTACCCGAGGTTGAGGTAATGAGTATACTCGAGGCGTGTCATTCATCACCTGTTGGTGGGCACCAAAGTGGTATTTGGACTGCTCATAAGATCTTGCAGTGTGGGTATTACTGGCCTACCATCCACCAAGATGCTCATGATTTCGCCAAGTCTTGTGATCATTGCCAATGAGAAGGAGGAATTTCAAAGAAATAAGAACTACCTATGAACCCGATATTGGTGATTGATTTATTCGATGTCTGGGGTCTTGAATTCACGGGTCCATTTGTGAGTTTGCATGGGATGAAGTATATTCTTGTTGCGGTTGACTATGTATCGAAATGGGTGGAAGCAATTGCGCTTTCAAACAATGAGGGAAAAAGTGTCATCACATTCCTGAAAAAGAGTATCTTCTCTAGATTTGGTACACCTAAGGCAATTATCAGTGATGGAGGTTCTCACTTTTGTAACAAGTTGTTCAAGGCATTGCTAGAGAAATATGGTGTTCATCACAATGTAGCCACTCCGTATCATCCGCAGTCTAGTGGGAAAGTTGAGGTATCAAATAGAGAGATAAAGCAAATCCTTGCAAACACTGTGAACGCCAACAAAACTGATTTGTCAAGAAGGCTTGATGACGCTCTATGGGCTTATCGCATTGCATTCAAAACTCCCATAGGTATGTCCCCCTACCAACTTGTATATGGGAAATCCTGTCATTTGCATGTAGAGCTAGAGCATAAAGCAATGTGGGCACTAAAGAACTTGAATTTGGATAGGGGCGCCGCTTCAACTCAAAGACTAAATGAGATTGATGAGTTTCACCTAAAAGTATATGAAAGTTCAGCCTTGTATAAGGAGAAGATGAAGAAGTACCATGATCAGAAGATTGAAAAGCGTGAATTTGTTGCCGGTGATTTGGTGCTCTTATTTAACTCAAGGTTGAGCTTGTGTCCTGGCAAGCTCAAGTCCAAGTGGACCAGGCCATTCAAAGTAACTCATGTATTTCCACATTGAGCGGTTGAACTCAAGAACAAGGAAAGAACGAGGTTCAAGGTGAACGGACAGAGGATACAAAACAACTTGGGAAAATCAGAGAGTATCAATGAAGTGGTAGAGGAATGGGATCTTAGTGAAGTCTGAGTAACTAAGGTTTCTGCGTCGTGTCACGACGTTAAATCAAGAGCTGCTTGGGAGGCAACCTAAGATGTAATTCTAGACGACTATAGGAGTTTTCTTTTCGATATAGGGAGTTTTCTTAAATTTTTAGTTTTCTAGATAGTTGTTTATTAATTTTTGTTTTTAGCGTTGGCTAGTTATAGATAGAATAGGGTCCGCGTTTAAAAAGTATCCTGAAAATGTAAAAAAGGAAGTCCTAAGGTTTGTTACGTGTGTAGGGACGAAAAGGCAAAATCTATAGAAAATAAGTTGATGCAGTGATCTACGGGTCTCATCAACGGTCTGTTGGTCCACCCACGGACCGTGGATGGCATCCTTATATCCCAGGTATGATTTATAATTTTTTCTAAGTGTTGGAGTGAACCACAATCCCATCGACTGGCCGTAGGTCGATCCACGGGACGTCGATGGGGTCTTGTGGGTCCAATTTAGGGTTTCTGATGATCCGACCCGGACCCCGATTAAATAAAACCCTTCATTTTAAATTCATTTTTCAATTCCCTCTGCCCCCCAAACCGTTCAATTACCCTATTTTCACCCATTAAACTACCCCATTACATCCATAAAATCCTCTCCTTCCATTTCTAATCACTTCCTAATCCCATATCTGCCATATTCTCCCAAAAGCTCCATTTTTTTCTCCATTTCCATCTAGTATTTCAAGGTCCAGGTTCGGTGTCAACATTAGTCTAGGAGCATTTGTACTTGATCACACACTCACCAATGTTGTTTACTTGTAAGGTAATCAATTTCTCCCAAAACTTTGAATCTTTCATTGTTTAAACTTGAAGTCATAACGTTGAACTTGACCTTGGGTAATTCAAATGGTTGCATAATTGGTTGAATCTAGTTAGATAATACCCTTGGAATGAAGGTGTGTGAGTGTGTAGTTAATTTTAATCGAATAAATAGGTTTGCTAGGTCTAGTTGGAAGTTTTGACTTAGGGTTTCGTTGTTGTGTTGTGTTGAAAGTTGAAATGTGCATAATCAAAACGCTACGGATGATGACCTACTGAAAAATATGTTGAAATGCAAGTTTAGACTTAGATTGTTTGATTGATTTTTGGAATTAATGTGTTGAATGAAAGTTGAAATTCATGCCTGGCATAATATTGATCAATGACCACCACCAACGGACCGTAGGTTCACCTACGGAGTAGGTCGTGGTCCGTCACTAACCCTACACACAATTTTTTGCTAAGTTGTGAACCACGGTGTGGACTACGGTCTGTCGTTCCATCGACGGACCGTTCTGGAAATCTGTGGCTCCAACATCAGAGACCCAAAATTGGGTTCTCTAACCTACCGAGGGGACCCACAGGCCGTCACTCCATCGACGGACCGAAGGTCACAAAAATAGTCTGTGATTTTTTTTAAAATTGTCTAAGTCCTAAGGAAGTTCTAAAATTATTCCGTGGATCTTTTTGACTTGTTTTAGCTCTAACTAGTCTTCCACAAGTACCATGGCTCCAAAAGAGGCACACATTTACTCCATAAGAGGCAAGTCAAAGTCGGTTTCCCCCTCATGTCGACTTATTTATGATTCTAATGGGGAAGAGTACACACCGGGGCATAAAAGAGAGCCCTCCCACTTCCCCTTTGACCACTAGAAGCCGTAACAGGCAGACAATTGTTTTTGATGAGGAGTATCCCTCCTCTACCACTCCGTAGTTGCCCTCCAATCTGAGGAGGGGCCCTAGCATGCTGAGGAGTCACATTCCGGCTCAGAGTCGCATTCTGACTCTAGTTCTAGCTTCACACCAGCCTTCGCTTCCGATTCCACTAGTTCTAGAGAGGCTCATGACCCAGTGGGAATACCTATGTACCCTGTTTTGCTTAGCACCGAGCCAAATATGTGGTGTGTCGATGGCCTGTTGTAGATATACTATGATGGGCATAACCAGAATGAACAAAAGTGGCAGACCCGGACCATTACTGAGGAGCGTTGGGTACTTATAAGTAGCCTCCACACTATGCCCACTATTGAGAAGCTTTTCAAGAAGAACAAACGTGAGTGGATGGCACGGAGTCTGGGGAAATTTAGTGAGGATATGGCCCGAGAGTTCTATGCTTCCTACGCCACCACTGTCCGTAACTCTATCTCTAAACAGGCTAATCCAATAGTTCAGCCCCCACTTCAGGCTACCTTGGTGCAGAATTTTTCCATTGATATCTCCGAGACCACTATCCACCGATTCATTTATGACCCCTACCACACTTTGCCGATCAATACCGCTGAGAATGACTAAAAGATGGGAGTGGTTCAGAGTGGGGCATTTCAGAGGGATGCTGAAAAGAGAGAGTTTACTCTGTTGGATGGCGCGTCACATTGACGACGAGGGGGAGCGTACTGAGTGGATGCGTAATATGACTTTGCCTATCAAAAAGGCAACTTTGAGCTTCACTACGAAGTTCTTTTCGACCACTGTGTGTACCAGACTGTCCCCTACTTAGGCGGACAACGTGGTTACTTGGGATAGGGTTGTGATGTTGGCAGCACCTGTGGCAGGACTTGAGATTGACTTCGCCCGGATTTTGATCGCTGAGATTCATGAGAGGGCCTTCAAGACCACCACCACTTTGACTTTTCCTTATCTCATATTTCATCTGTACATGGCAGCTGGGGTGCCTATTTGGCATTGTGATAATCTGATAGAGGTGACCAAGACTATGGACATTGACCTTATTAAAGATGATGCCAACCTTGCTGCACCACAGAGGGATCCACAGGTTGACCTACCTCCCTTGGGTGCTGATCTTGCTGATGTGGAGCAGATTAGGTTAATGAGACCTCTATACCTCCCACTACTACTGATGCACAGGTTCCCCCGTCTACTACCACTAGTGACGGCTGCGAGCTCTTCCAGAGCCACCCCCTCTTCAGGGTCCATTGTAGTTCCTCTGGCATGAGTCCAGAAGTTGGAGACCTAGATGGCCACTTTACTGCAGCACATGAGGCCTAGGATGCTGAGATCTGTGGAGGAGTCTGAGGCTCGTATGGAGAAGATGATGGAGAGGAAGATTTAGGCGGTACACAGACGCCTAGATGCCTTTGAGTTGAGAGTTTTGGAGAGGTCTGCCCTTACCATTGATGTCACCACTTTCCAGATAGAGTTGTCTACACTCCCTACTGATGTTGATGCCTTTATAGCCCCCGATGAGTCTGTACCAGAGCCTGCACCTGAGGTTGAGGAGGCTAAGGTGGTGATGTCTACCCTCTTTGGTGATACTATGCCTCCACGAGACCCCTCCCGAGCGTCTGGGAAGCGCCACCGTTCTTTTGCATTCTTTCGATGCTTAGGATGCCCGCCGAGCTAAGAAAAGGAAGAGGCAGGAGCTTGAGGCTGCCCAACGTCAGTCTTTGTTCGAGGAGGAGTTGCGTTTGAGGAGAGCCCGTGAGATGGAGGTTGTTGGTGCATCAGGTTCGAGGAGCACTCATGATGGTATTCCTGCTGTTGATGAGGGCGTTACTGATGACATCCATGTTGTTGATCAAGCAGGTTTTGGGAAACCGGACCCACCCACATCTTGATGGATTTTCGATTTATTTCACCATATGCCTTATTTTTCTTTTATATGTGTATTGAGGGCAATTGCACAAAATTTTGTTGGGGGTGGGGTAAATGGGTTGTGAGTGATAGGGGAAGTCTGAGTAACCCAACTCATAATCCTCCCTTGGGGTTTTCTTGCCTATGTTCTTTTTTCCCAAGGGATTGTTTTACTTTTATGTTGAACCAACATGTTTAGGATTGTATGTGTAGAGGTAAGTATAAGAATGAAAGCATGATGGAATAAAGAGCATGAAATTGATACCTCTCCAAAATTTTGAATTGTGCTAGATCTATAGGTTTAATGAGTTGAATGTGTTGGATCTTCATGTGACATGATAAGGAACCGGTATGATAGCATGACTTAAGCTAAAACTTAAACTGGGTAATTCAATAATCCGGTAATGAAACAATGTGCCAAGTGTGTGTGAGTGGATTTTGTATATTCAGACTGGATGTGCCAATCTAGAACTTGCCCCGTTGGTCCTGTGCAAATAATCCAGGCTAGGTATTAGGAAATGATCATAGGCCCTTGTTCTAACAAGTCCACTTAAGCCTAAAACGATCCAACCAAAAGAAATAACTGCTCCTTTCGATCCAAATGTTTGAGCCTAAAGTAGACCACTACTTTCAATACACCTAACTCACCTTCCCTAAAGGAGTGTTTTGGCCTTGGTCCTTCATTGGACATGTGCACCTTAACTTAGGCCAAAATCCTAAGTTGAGGGTGGCTGATTCAGAAGTTACCTTAATCTTAGCCCTGGTCCGATCTCAGACATTATGCACCTCAACTCATGCAAAATACATAAGTTGAGGGTGGCTATGAAAAATGAAACTAAAAGAAAAAGGGTATGAAAAGAGTTGTGTAGAAGAAGGAAAAGGATAGAAGAAGGAAAAAGATAGAAGAAGATGTGACTAAATTCAAAAGAAACAAAAAGAGTGATAACGATGCTGAATAACAAAGAAAAGTGAAAAAAAGAGCGATAAAGTCAAAGTCACAATGTGCTGAAGAAAGTCAAGGAAAAAAGCAGAAAAGAAAAATATGTCAAGAATTGGTTAGGAAAAGAGGTAAGAAGCCAATGTAATGTCAAGGAGGGCAGAAAAGTCACTAAAGGTACCCAAATGTACCCTACCTGACCCTGAGCCTACGTTACAAGTTAAGAAAGTCCTATAGTGATCCTAGTGATTAGTTTGGAGAGTCTGTGTAGTGAAAATAAGGGCAAGCCTATGGTATTGAGAACTAACGATATTTGAATTCACTTCTAAGCGTGAGTGTTGATTGAATCCTTAAACTTAAAAATCATATTTATGGTGTGAAAATGGATCTCTTTGAAGTGAGGGCACTAGTTACATTGTTGGAGAGTTGGTACCTTGATGATTGTTGAAAAGTGTATGTTGTGATGTCTATTGGTATGTCTATGTCATGTTTTGATCCACATGAGTTAGCTTGTTGAGTCTAGATGAAAAGATTTGCACTAAGTGATGGAATTGATTGAGAAATCCATGTGATTACTTGAGTTTTTATGTTTGCTTCTACACAAGTGTCGTTTAGAGTTTTAGTGTGTCGCTTGAGGACAAACAACAAGTTTAAGTTGAGGGTGTTGATATACCTTGAGTTTACAGTATTTTTGATGCATTTCACGTAGAATTTGTGTGTGTCTTGAGCTATTGTGTTATTAGATATAATGGTTTATGTAATCTTTTGCAGGAAATTGGTTTGGAAGCGATTGAGAGAAAACATGACTAAAATTGGCAGCAACAACAATCAACAGAGCCAACCACGGACCGTAGGTCCAGTGACGGACCATTGGTGATGCATCGTAGGCGGAGATCAGCGAAATCTGACCAAGTGTGAAACTACAGAAGACAATGATAGACCGTACGTCAAGTGACGACCCGTCCTGCACATTCGTCGATGAGATCAGAGATATAGAGTTCCAATACCTGAACCACAGAGGTGACCCACAGGCCGTAGGTCGAACCATAGTCCGTAGGTCCTGCCGTTAGTTGAAACCGCGTCCTAGACTAATTTTCCTTATTTTGTTTCCTAGTTGGTTTAGGATTTAAAACTCTATAAATATGGGTTGTATTTTTCATTTTTGGGTGTAAGGCAATATTGTATTCTTTTGTTTTGGTCTTTCGGAATTAATTTGCAAACTCTTAGCAATTTAATTTCAGGAAGTTGGTTTATGCAATTTGCACTTTGATTTTCAATTCAAGATTTTGGTTTACATCTATTCTAGTTGTAAGTTCATGAATTTTTTTAACCTAATTATGAATTATGAACTCTCAAGCATGAGTAGCTAAATCCACAACTAGAGTTGTGGAAACCATGAGCAATTAACAAAGTATGAATAATAACTAAGTAATTCTTAAATAGTGTTTATGCATGTATTGTTAATCTTTTCGTTTAGAAGTATTTCTAGCGGTGCGCAATGTTAGAACTCGCCTCATTCCTACTTGCCTTACCAAGGGGGTAATGAATGAGAAAAATATTAAACAACAGAGATTTAGCTAAGGATTTGCTTCTATCTAATAGTCTGACTTTAATCAATTGAGGAAAGGGTGAATACCTTAAGTTAATTTACACAATGACTAATCTGCGGTGAAGGTAAGGGTTAGTACAACACACATTCATAGATTTACCAAGTCGCGAGTGAAAGTCCTGACGTGATTACCAATCACTTAGGGATACATAACTTATCGACCTTGCATTTCAAACACTAGGATAAGATTACTATTATTAGGATTATTGCGTTAAAAGCTTATAGGGAACACACATACCCTAGTTTTCATCTTATATTGATATCTCAAATTGTGAATCTTGTTCACTTGTTACTTATTGACTCAAATTAACAATCTATTACTTTAGTTACAAAACCCCCCTATTTACTTTTCTTAGAAATAGTTTGACTAAAAAGAGATAATTGTGAGTTAAGTTTATGTCTAAACCATATTCCTCGTGGGATCGACCCCAACCAACAAGTTGGGTTCTTTACTTGAGAACGATTGCTTATTCTTGTTTGATAGAGGTGTAATTTGAGCGTATCATGAGTCTATCTTTTGTGACTCCTTATGTTGCGATGAATTTTGATGTTCTTCCTAAGAAACTTCTTGAGCCCTTCAGTGTTTCTACACCTGTTGGTGAGTTTATTCTAGCTGAGAAAGTTTATCGTGATTGTGTCATTTCCGTCAATCACAAGAGCACCATGGATGACTTAGTCGAGTTGGACATGGTAGATTTTGATGTCATTCTAGGTATGGACTGGCTTCATGCATGCTATGCCTTCGTTGATTGTAGGACTCGAGTAGTTAAGTTCCAATTTTCTAATGAGCCAGTTATATAGTGGAGGAGTAGTTCAACAGTGCCTAAGGTTCATTTTATTTTGTACCTTAAGGCGAGAAAGTTAGTTTCCAAGGGGTGTGTCTATCACTTAGTCCGAGTTAATGACTATAGTGTTGAGACACCACCTATTTAGTTAGTTCCAGTTGTGAGTGAGTTTTCAGAGGTCTTTACAAATTATCTTCCCAGAGTCCCTCCTGAGAGAGAAATAGACTTTGTTATAAATATTCTTCCTGATACTCGTCCTATCTCTATTCTACCATATAGAATGGCACCAGCAGAGTTGAAAGAGTTAAAAAAGCAATTGAAATATCTCATTGAGAAAGGTTCTATCTGACCAAGTGTCTCACCTTGGGGCGCTCCGGTCTTATTTGTGAGGAAGAAAGATGGTTCTCTTAGAATGTGTATAGATTACCGTTAGTTAAACAATGTTACTATCAAGAATAAATATCCTCTTCCAAAAATTGATGATCTTTTCGATCAACTTCAGGGTGCCACTTGTTTTTCTAAGATAGACCTCAGATCACGCTATCATCAGTTGAGAGTAAGAGAAAGTGACATCCCTAAGACATTATTCAGGACCCTTTATGTTCATTATGAGTTTTTGGTCATGTCGTTTGGTTTGACTAATGCGCCTGCAACGTTCATGGACCTTATGAATAGAGTATTTAAGCCTTATTTAGATATGTTTGTTATCGTATTCATTGATGACATTCTAATCTATTTGAGGAATGAGGAAAACCATGCTTGAGTC
This sequence comes from Solanum piurae, assembly GCA_029582685.1. Lineage (NCBI taxonomy): Eukaryota > Viridiplantae > Streptophyta > Magnoliopsida > Solanales > Solanaceae > Solanum > Solanum piurae. Next base: position 9,747 of record JAJOOO010015053.1, on the reverse strand, counting down.
TGTGGCATTCTTGGGCCACATTGTTTTCGGTGATGGAATTCGAGTTGACACTCAGAAGATAGAGGTAGTGCAGAACTGGCCTAAACCCACATCTCCAATTGATATTAGGAGTTTATTGGGGTTGGCTGGATACTATAAAAGGTTTGTCGAGGGGTTATCATATATTTCATCCCCTTTGACCAAGTTGACTCAGAAAATAATGAAGTTTCAATGGTCTGAAGCTTGTGAGAAAAGCTTTCAAGAATTGGAAACTAGGTTGACTACTGCCCCAGTGTTGACCTTACCAGAGGGTACACAAGGCTTTGTTGTGTATTGTGATGCATCCAGAGTTGGACTGTGTTGTGTATTGATGCAAACTGGAAAGGTTATAGCTTATGCCTCCAGACAACTTAAGGTTCACGACAATAATTACCCAAACTCATGATCTAGAGTCTGCTGCTGTAGTGTTCGCTTTGAAGATATGATGTCACTATATTTATGGTGTTCATGTAGATGTGTTCACCGATCACAAGAGTCTTCAGTCAGAAAAGATCTTAATCTCACACACAAGATGTGGTTAGAGTTACTCAAGGATTATGACATGAGTATTCTATACCACCCAGGTAAGGCTAATATTGTTACTGATGCCTTGAGATGGTTGTCTATGGACAATACTGCTCATGTTGAGCAAGACAAGAAAGAGTTAGCGAAAGATGCGCATAGACTTGCACGATTGGGAGTCCGCTTGTTGGATTCCAATTAAGGTGGAGTAGTGGTGATGAATGGGGTTGAATCCTCATTAGTGTCAGAAGTGAAAGAGAAATAAGACCAAGACCCTATTTTGCTTGAATTGAAGACAAATGTTCATAAGGAAAAAATGATGGCTTTTGAACAAGGAGGAGATGGTGTATTGAGGTATCAAGGTAGATTGTGTGTACCCAAGGTGGATGAGATCTAATAGAGGATCATGGAGGAAGCTCATAGCTCCAGATATCCTATCCATTCGTGTTTCACAACATGATTTGAGAGAAGTCTATTGGTGGAGTAGCATGAAGAAGGGTATTGCAGAGTTCGTTGCTAAATGCCCGAATTGTCAACAAGTTAAGGTAGAGCACCAAAGGCCCGGTGGTATGGCTCAGAATATAGAGATTCCGGAATGGAAGTGGGAGATGACAAATATGGATTTTATTACTGGTTTGCCGCGGTTTTGCAAGCAAAACGATTCTATCTAGGTGATTGTAGATCGAATGACTAAATCAGCCCACTTTTTGCCGGTAAAGACTACCCATTCATTAGAGGATTATGCCAAGTTATATATTCGAGAGGTAGTTAAACTTCATGGAGTCCCAATGTCAATTATTTCAGATAGAGGTGCACAATTTACTGCACAATTCTAAAAGTCTTTCCATAAAGGTTTGGGTTCGAAGGTAAACTTGAGTACTGCTTTTCATCCTCAGACTGATGGTCAAGCAGAGAGTATGATTCAGACTTTAGAGGATATGTTGAGGGCGTGTGTGATCGATTTCAAGGGTAATTGGGATGATCACTTACCTCTCATAGAGTTTTCTTACATCAATAGTTATCACTCTAGCATCCAGATAGCTCCTTATGAAGCTATTTATGGGAGGATATGTAGATATCCTATTGGATGGTTTGAGGTTGGTGAAACTGGGTTGATAGGGCCAGACTTGGTTCATCAAGTTATGTAGAAAGTGAAAGTTATTAAAGCACAGAGTCGTCAGAAATCCTATACAGATGTTAGAAGAAGAGACTTAGAGTTTGAAGTAGATGATTGGGTATACTTGAAGGTTTCACCCATGAAGGGTGTCATGAGATTTGGTAAGAAGGGGAAGCTTAGTCCCCGGCATATTGGTCCTTACAGGATATCCAAGAGGATTGGTAATGTAGCTTATGAGTTGGAGCTACCGCAAGAGTTAACATGAGTTCATCCGGTATTCCACTTTTCGATGTTGAAGAAGTGTATGGGCGATCCTTCACTTATTATACCGACTGAAGATAATTGTATTAAGGACAACCTATCTTACGAGGAGATTCCTGTTAAGATTTTAGATCGTTAGGTTTGCAAGTTGAGAACCAAGGAGGTATCATCAATAAATGTCTTATTGAGGAATCAATTTGTTGAGGAAGCTACTTGGGATGATGAGGAGGATATGAAGAAGATATACCTACATCTCTTTGCTCCTGGAGAAACTTCAAATCACGGTACTAATTCTTTACTTAGTACTCTTTAAGTTAATATGATGTGTTGTATATTGCATGTTGGGTGTTTGAGCTAAATGTTAGATGTTACACCTTAGTTCTACTTAGAGTAATCTCATTTGAGGATGAATGTTCCCAAGGGGGAGATTTTGTAACATCCCGTCTTAGAAAGGAGCTAAAAATAGAGAGAACTAATTTGGAAAGAGCAAAATCTGAAATTTTGCGTGTTAAGCTTAAGTTAAGAGTTTTGGGTCAACTTCAAACGACCATAACTTTCAATACATGATGAGTTAGGTGGCCCATAAGATATCAAATGAAAGGCCTTGGAATCCTCTTTCCAACGCCACCGAGTTTTCTAATTTTTGAGCTCGTATAAGGGAGATATGAGTGTTTGAAGTCAGGCTGTCCGGTTAAGGAAAGTTACCCGAATTTAAGAGGGGTATTTTGGTCTTTTCCTTACCCAATCAGGTTAATTCATTTTAGTAATTAATTAGGGGTCTAAACTGATTTGGTTCAGTTTTCCCAAACCAATATACGCTTAGAGTTTTGAGAAGAGTTCAAGAAGAGGAGAAAAGGAGAAAAGTCAAGGCGTTCTTGGAGTTTTCTTGTGAAATCGAAGGTCGTTTCGCCAAGGGTTTGATACCTAAGAGGTATGTGAGTTCTCATAGTGTTGGGTTCATTCACCCACACACCAATCAATTTATTTTTCAGTGAAGTTTCGTTCTTGAAGTTGGAAGAGTTTGAGTTCTTGATTAGTTTCTTGAAATTTTGTTTCCGTTCTTGAATTAGGATGGGTTTGATGATTTCTTGAGATAATCGTTGAAGTTTAAGAGTTTTTTTTGAGTATATTCTTGTGTACTTTGGTTGGGTATTTGAATCTAAGTGATTGGGTAAGAAACCATTCGATTCTAGGCGAATTGGGGTTAGAAAACGAGTAAGAATAATCATTGGATGAATCTGGGCAAGGTGTGGCGCGCCGCCCCACCATTGTGCCAGAGAAGTGGGCATGTAGGTTGGGGCCTGACACCGTGCGCCAGCCAGTGTGCCGCAACCATCATTCTGTAGTTCAAGGGCTGGTGCCCTGCGCCACTCAGTGCGCCAGGGCCACCTGCCCCCACTCCTTTTCCGTCGTTTAGCCCGTCTGAGTACCTTTAAAGTGTTCCCTCACTCCCTATTGATTCTAAACACTCTAAACTACTTCTAAAAATCTATAAATCATTCATAAATATGAATCATAACCTTGAATCCATAAATTCAAAATCAAGGTAGAGCTAAGAGTCAAGTCTTGAGAGTTCTTTCGAGTCCTTTGAGAAGTCTTTTGCAAACCTCTTTAGCTTGTTTTAAGACTTGAGCCTTTGAGTTTTAGGAAGAGTAAAGTTACATTCATTTTCTTTAAAATTATATACGGGAAGTAAGTATTCCCAAGAGCAAATGTTTTCACATTTAAGCAAGAGAGGAAACACCGATTTCCAAAAGAGTTCATGAGTAGCTTTAAGTACCATCTCTTTTAAGATTTTTTTTTTTTTGAGTAATAATCTCAAACCACAGAAAGAGAAAATGTTTTATTTAAAACGTAATGAGCTAAGTATATTTTGGGAGTAGTATTGAGCACCGATATGGGGGAGAGTTCAAACAACTCACAGCCCCCATAAACGATGTAGCCAACGTGGGTAGAAAGGGTCATACTTTTTAGATGATTCCTTAATGCTTTTAGCATAAACTAGTGAATCCACTTAGTAGTAGATTCTATACCCCGACAAAGTATAGGACGGCTCTGGCAGCATGGGTTAGACGCTGTATTATCACATAACTCATAGTGATGGTTGTCGGTTAGAGAAACTCCCACAGAGATATTTTGTATTCTTATTTACATAGAGTTTACTTTGTATTTTCATATGCAAACAGAGTTTACATTATATCCTTGCATTTTATTTTAATTATTAGACAATTTTTTGAAAATCTTTTTACTGTGACGTTTCATATTTTTTAAATTTCATTTATTTTATTGTAATATGTTTTAGTGGCAATTTAATGGGGGAGTTCTAAAACTATCTATTTATATTCCATTTTATTTAAATAAAGAATTTAAAGGTTTTTAAAATTTTAGTTTTAAAATAGGTTATTCAAATATTTTATATTTTATATTTATCTATTAAAAAATTATGAATTTTATATAATTTTAATTAAATATAATTAGTGATTTTTAAAACTGATCCTACTATTTCAAATTAATTAACTGCAATTACATGTGTCTCTTTTTTTTTTGCAAAATACAATTTTGTAATATTTATTTTTTAAAAGATTTTTTTCGTTGGTTACTCTTTTTTATTTCTTTTTGGTTAATACATATATAAAATAATTTTAATTATTTTTTGAATTTTAAATTGATGAATTTTTGTTAGTATTTTATTATGTTAAAATAAATACAATTCGTGTAATATAATTTGTTTAATTTACTAGTTTTTACTTAACCAGGTTTCAGAGTTTTGTGTTTGAGTGGTAATGTAATGGGAATTTTTAAAATTGCCTATTTATATTCCCGTTTTTTTATATATAAAGAATTTAATTATAAATTTAATTTTTAATTATTAATTTTAAAAAATATTATTGAAATATTTAATTTTTAATTTTTATCCCTATATATAAATATTAAAATTTACAATTTCTGTAATATAATTTGTTTAATTTATTAATTTTTAATTAATCAGGCTTTAGAGTTGGTGTTTGAGTGGGAATGTAATGGAAAGTTTTAAAACTGCATATTTATATTCCTATTTTTATTCAAATAAGGAATTTACATTTTTAAAAAGAAATTAATTTTAAAACAGATCATTTGAAAATTTATTTTTAATTTTTAATTTTTATCTTTATATAAATATTAAAATTTGTAAAATGGTTATATCAGATTAATTTAAATTAATTATTCAATAAAAAATAATTTTTAAATTTTTGTTTCGATCTAAAAATGCCAATTCATTTATTTAATTATTAGACAATTTTTTTTAAATCTTTTTAGTGTGAAGTTTCATATATTTTTAAAATCCATTTATTTTTATGTAATTTTTTTTCATTATCTCTTTTTAGAGTTTGTGTTTGAGTGGGAATTTATGGAGAGTTCTAAAACAGCCTATTATACTATTGGTTGAGAGTAAGATGATGGATTCAAATTCCAGTGCACCAAAAGGATAAGACGATGGTTTCAAGTCCAATCGCACCAAGAGGGTAAGACATCAAGTTTCTATCTTGATGCACCATAAGATATTGGGTTCATGTCCCATCGATTTATGGCATAACATGTATTTATATGAATAAGACGTTGAGTTTGAGTACCAATGCACTATATTGATGATATTTTGACTATTAAAGCAAAAAGTGTGCTTTTGATGAAAAGTAGTCATGAACCCTATTCAATTGAAACCCTCCATTCCCTAAAGTGAATGTGATAGTTGTGCATATTATGTCTGAAAGAAAACAAATGATTGAATAATGCACATGAATATGGAATGAGGTACTAAAGCTATTATAATTTGATATGCTCAGATGATATTGTTCCATTCATAAAAATGCGAACTTTTGATAAATGTTAAATACATACAAATTCATTTTCTGAAGTGAATGGGGTGTAAGCCCACCATGCTAGGTGTGGAAAAGGTCGCGACTTTGATAGTGGACTTGGTATCACCAAGAATGTCTCTGAGCAGACATATGTTAAAGAAACGTTTCATACTTTATTTTTTGACTTTTATATGATAATAATTAGTGCAATTGAGGCACATTCTATACTAATTCCAATAATGTCTTACTTTTGCATGATTGTATGGGACATCAGGGGTCTATAATGATGAGGCGAATTATAGAAAACTAAAATGGACATCCATTAAAGAACCTAAAGATTCTTTTAAATGGTGAATTTTCTTGTACTGTTTGTTCTCAAGGCAAGTTGATTGTGATACTATCATCAATGAAAATTGAGATTGAATTCCATGCGTTCTTGGAACGTATACATAGGGATATTTGTGGACCTATTCACTCACCTAGTGGGTTGTTTAGATAATTCATGGTCATAATAGACGATCCTTCTATATGGTCTCATATGTGCCTATTATCATCTCGCAACTTGGGATTTGCAAAATTATTGGCACAAATAATATGGTTACTGACACAGTTTTCTGATAATCAGATTAAGTCCATTCACCTTGATAATAATGTAGAGTTTTCATCCCAAATATTTAATGATTAATGTCAATCGATTGGGATTGAATAAATTCAATACTAAAGTGAATGTGATAGTGTAAAACAAAGCTTATCAATACAGATATGTATTTTATCGTGATGGAATCACGGCTCACCTTCCAAAAAGGTAAAGTTATTGAGAAGAAATGAATCTTAAAATTACTGTCAGAGTAGTAAATCTAAATTTTGCTCATATAATAGTAAATTAGAAATTTACTAAAGCAAAAGGCACATGGCAGAGTAAACTTGGAGTTTACAAGTACTAATAATTTTATTAGTTGGCATGAATAATTTGGTCATCCCAAAGATGTGCATGTTGAGTAATAGACATACATTGAAGAACTAGAAGATTCTTCAAGAATTCTTTTTGTTGCTTGTTCTCATGACAAGTTGATTGGATCAACTAATGTTGGGACTAAATACCTAAAATCTGAAAAGTATAAAAGGTGAATATGGGCCCGTTCACCTATCATGTGATATGATAAAGAAATGCATCTACAAGATGATCACACGTGCGTTTGTTGTCAACTTGCAGTTTGACATTCACAAAATTATTTGTGCAAGATAATTGAGTTAATAGCACAACTTTCAGAATATGATGTGAAATTAAATGTCTCAGATAGATAGTGAATCATTGCTTATGAAAATAAAGCTTCATGTATTGATCTTAAATACGATATTGCATACAAAAGTAATTGTATGCATCAGACCAATAAATTATGATCATTTTTTCTCTTAATTGGTTTATGGTTAGGGACCAAATATTTTTCATCTGATAATTTTGATGTTGCAGTATATGATTAATGAATATACTATGATGCACAAATATGAATATTGAGATATATGTTAGTTTCTCTAACATAAGGGGGAGCTAAGATGCAACACAAGAGTTGTAAATGCTCCTATTGAATGTTTCTAAAAGGATAGAGTCTACGAGATGCATTAAGCATGATAGACTAATCGAATCTAAGTAAAATAATCCTTGAAAGAGGGGGAGGATCGAAGAATCAAAATGATCATAATAAGGAGACAATGTGCTCTTGAAGACCTTACGACATAACACTTCATGAACCCTCATGAGAGGGGTACGTACCTGAAAATAATGAAGTGATGAGATCTCAATAAGTTATGTTGTATTGTGAATCGATACAACATGAAATATCGTTGACGATATCTTTGATACAATAATGTGCAATATTGTAAAAGATTATGAGGATATGAATTCTATGTCTATTATAATATGCTGGTATAGAAATAATTATCAAGTGAAAAGTGGAATGATGCATCTTGGTAAGCGTAAAGCTTATTTGACTTGCAATTTAGGCACTAGAAGATGTCATACATTTAATATTGAATGTTGTCACTTGATAAAATTGATATGAAAATATTTTATGGGTTCAAAATATAAAGCATATACAAGTTTTTGGAAAACTTGTTTATAATCCTCATATATAGATTAAAGCAATCAAGAATCTTTTGTATTGTTATGCAAATTGATGACTTGAATTGAAACTCTTGAAGAGTTTTCAAAAGGCAATAGATTATTTTCTTAATGAAGTTAAAACGAGGAACTTGCAGAATTATTTGGCCCTAAAAGGAGAATTCATAAAAGAAGATAGAGAGAAACATATTTCGTCAAAGTTTTTCCACACTCATGAGGTCCCAAGAATGGTGATATCAACATGCAATAGGTTTGTTCAAGTAATATTATAGTTGATTTATTCACCAAGTCTCTACCAACTACAACTTTCAAGAAGATGGTGCACAAACTTGGAAAACGAAGATTCAAGTCTCTGGATTGATGTTCTCATTAGGGGGAGTTAATACGTGATGTACTCTTTTTTTCCTCACAAAGTTTTGTCCCATTGGGTTTTCCTTGTAAGGGTTTTAATGAGGCATCCATAATGCGTATTATTCGATATGTGTACTCTTTTTCCTTCACTAGATTTTTTCCCACTGGGTTTTATCTAGTAAGGTTTTAGCAAGGCACATAATCTACCGACATTCAAGGGGGAGTGTTATAAACATATTTGTATTATAGTGAATGTCTATCATGTGGAGTCCTTTTAGGGTATGGTTAGGAATCCTACTTGGGGACCAAGTTAGGTTTCCCCTATAAATAAAGGGGTTTTCCTTCATTGTAAATCAGATATGTGAATCTCTAAATATCAATCAAGAGAATAAGAAGTCTTCTCTCTTCTCCCTACTTTATTCTTCTCATTGTTTTATATAGTTTTATACCAGTAAGATCTTTTTTAAAAGAATTTTTGAGTTGGTTACTCTTTTTATTTCTTTTTGGATAATTTAAGACATATGTAAAAGAATTTTAAATTATTTTTGAATTTTGATATTGTTGAATTTTTGTGGTGCTGACATGTGTCACTTTTTACCTCTCCTATTATATATAGATAGATATAAAGTCTTTTTTACTTGTGATAAAAGATGCCTTACAATTCTCTTGCCGTCACCATAGATTTGTAGCAATTTGTTAGTTATAAAATTTTGTTACAAATTAATTAATTATTTGTTATCCTCCATCCACAAACACAAAATTAAAGGTAATAAAATATTTAGAAAAGGAGTCTCAATATATATATATATATATATATATATATAATATTATTATTATTATTAATGTTAACAGAATAAAGTTAATTGTTTTAAATTTTGAATTTTATTTTAAATTTTAATTAAATTTAATTTTTTTAAATGCAATGTTTGCAAGTTAGTGGGGTGTAATGGGATCTATGGGACATAGGTTAGTTATGTCTATTTTTTTTTTTTAATTTTAAAAGATTACAATTCAATTATTTTTTCAAAAAAGGGGAAGTGGTAACCATTTTAAAAACTGTTTTCAAATTAAATTTTAAAATTTTATTTTCAAAAAATGATTAATCGCTCTAAATTCAAAATTGTAAGAAATTAATATATATAAATAAAAATTTGATATAAAAAAATAGTGGCGAATAATTTAATAAATTTAGCATTAAAAAGTATGATAATTTCCTACAATTGTTTTTAACAGAAGGATTAAAAATTTGATAATTTCCCACAAAAAAGAAATACATGCTTAGTAAAAAGAAATTTCTATAAAAAATAGTTTTAATATATATTTTGAAAAAAAAGTTCTATATATAATGGCTTAATTTAAATTCACGTTAAATTAAGTTAAATTTTATATTACTTAAATACATATTTACATTTATATTACCCTATTTTATAGAACTGTTTTAAGATTATTTCTATTTAATTATAAAAACTATTTTACAATCATTTTAAAAATAAAATAGTAAATACTTATTTATTCTTATTATA
>JAJOOO010015052.1:0-22157 GCA_029582685.1 Solanum piurae | reverse complement strand
TTACTCCACTAATATTTGTAAATTGTAACTTCTAAGTTCTAAGTTGCAATTAGATTTTATTGAATAAATTTGAAGGCTTTATTCAAGTCTTTTTTATACAACTATTGTCTTGCATTTTAATTTTAATATATACATACATATTTACATATATATTAAACTAACTTTAAAATACTTAATTAAAAAATTGAAATTTGACATTTGAAATTTCAAGTTTAAATTATTTTAAAATATTTAAAATACAAATTTAAAACTTGAAACTTGAAACTTGAAATTTGAAAACTTAAGCATTTTTTATTAGCTAAAAATGTTATTGAAAACCAAATAAACTAAAAATGTTATTCAATAACATATAATTTCAATACAAATAAATAAACATATAAAAAAAATCACACGTCCTGTCCCACCAAACCCCGTCCCATCCCGTATATATAGTGGGACGGGATGGGACGTATTTTGTCCCCCCAATCCCGATCCCGGCCGAATCCCGACCAAGGCATCCCTCGTCCCGTCCCGTCCCCCTTCATCCCTCCCACAGTCCCCGTCCCCATCCCATTGCCAGCTCTACTCCCACCGGAGGGTTAGTGTGGGTGCCAATCACGATGGTCTGGGTCGTGACAAAGGTTGTATCTGAGCCTAGGTTCGTTAATCTCTATGTACCAAAATGAGTCTAGTAGTGTCTTGCGGAATGGTACGAAGACGTCTGTACTTTTCTTTGAGAGGCTCTAGGACTTTAGGAAATCTCTATGTTTCTTTTGTCTCCTTTCGTGCTATAACTCTGTTCCAATTGATATCTGGTGATCCAAATTGGTATCTAATCTCTTTTACTCTTTTGTCCGCAGATGGTTAACACTAGGTTCAATGGCGTCAGGCTTGTAGCTCCCTTCAACGCGCATGTAGCTCCCGTCAACGCGCCTGCTGAGGAATCTGCAGCAAGAGGTCGCGATCGAGGCAGGGGTAGAGGTCGAGGAAGAGTGGCGCCTACTAGGGATGGATCACCAGTTGAGAATGCTCTCAGAAATGAGGTCCCTCATGCGCATCATGAAGAGGTAGAGGAGAATGTAGAGGTTGAGAATGAGAAGAATGTTGCACAAGAGGAAGAGGTGCCTGAGACTATAGGTATTCCTCCCTTAGACCCAGTGTTATCTCAACATATTATGTCGTTCCTGAAAGGATTGGTTGGTCCTGGAGTGTTTCCCTCTGTTCAAGCAACTCAAGCTCCCGCCAATCCCCCTATTTCTATCACTGTCCCCAAGGTGGGTGGAACTGTAGGTACTGATGCTTTCTTCTGTCCTTTGTTGGGTCCTGTTATGACTGGTAATAAGCATGAGATGTTGACTAAGTTCTTGAAATTGAAATCGCCGGTGTTCCATGGTTCTGAGAGTGAGGACGCCTATGAGTTCATCCTATATTGTTATGAGAGGCTTCATAAGTTGGGAATTGTCTATCAGCATGGAGTAGAGTTTGTGACCTTTCAACTTCAGGGTGAGGCTAAGCAGTGGTGGAGAACTTATTGGAATGCAGATCTTCAAATGTACCCCCACTCACTTGGACCCTGTTTTATGCTTTATTCTTGGAGAAGTATGTACCCCGGACTTTGAGAGATCGTAAGAAGGATGAGTTCATGGCTTGGGAGCAAGGTGGTATGTCGGTGGCTGCTTATTACCCAAAATTCCATGCTTTATTTAGATATGCTACGCAATTGGTGACTACTGAGGAAGAGAGGATCCGCTTTTTTGTGAAGGGACTAAATTCTGAGTTGCAGGTATTGTCTGTTCATATGACCTCTGCAGGAAAAAGCTTCAATGAGGTAACAAATTTTGTGAATAAAGTGGAGGGGGTCACGCGAGACGGTCAGGCTAAGGCATTGACTAAGAAAGCCAAGAATTCAGGTAACTTTCAGGGTTCTTACTTCAGAGGTTCAGGGAGGCCGACACTTGTAGCCCATCCAATTCAGTCCGCCATGCCCGCTTCTATATGTAATTACTCGAGAACTCCACCTCATAATTTGATTCAGGATAGCCAGGGAGCCGCACCTTCGGTGGGCAGCAGACCATATTTTGATCGCACTTGTCATAATTGCAGAGAACCTGGGCATATGAGGAGAGATTATCCCTACTCACGCATGATGGATTCCCCACATCAGCAGACTAGAGCAGCGGTACCTGCGGTAAATGGTAATAATGATCGAGGGCATCCACAAGGTGGGAGAGGAGGAAATCAGTGATGCCGCGGAGGTAGGAGAAATGGTAATGCAAGCAGAGGTACAGTGAAACCAGACAGAGAAGTTGCATGTCATGATGACAGGGCTCAGTGTTATGCCTTTCCGGGCAAGATCGATGCGGAGGCGTCTGACGCAGTGATCACATGTACTATTCTTATCTGTGACCGGATGACTAATGTGTTATTTGATTCGGATTCTACTTATTCTTATGTGTCCGTGCGATTTGCCTCAGAATATGCTATGCTTTGTGATAAACTTGATTCCCCCATCCATGTTTCTACCCAGTTGGAGAGTCTGTCATAGTCACCCATGTCTATCGCGCTTATCCTATTTTGTTTATGGGTTTTCAGACTTGGGCTGATTTGGTGATTTTGGATATGATTGACTTTGATATAATCTTAGGCATGCCTTGGTTGTCCCCCTATTATGATGTGTTGAATTGTAATAATAAGTCTGTGACTCCAGAGATCCCCGGTAGGGAAAAGTTAGAGTGGGAAGGGGTGTACAAGCCTAATCAAGCTAAGATCATATCCTCTATTCAGGCTAGGAAACTAGCGGGGAAGGGTTGTTTGGCTTATTTGGCTCATATTCGTGATGTTGAGGTTGAGTCTCCCTCTATTGAGTCTATCCCGGTGGTGCCAGAATTTAGAGAAGTGTTTCCTACTGATTTGTCTGCTATGCCTCCGAATAGAGATATCAATTTCTGCATTGATTTAGAACTTGATACTCGTCCCATTTCCATTCCTCCGTATCGTATGGCTCCGGAAGAATTAAGAGAGCTTAAGGCTCAAATCCAAGAACTTCTTGATAAAGGTTTTATTCGTCCTAGTGCTTTACCATGGGGTGTTTCTGTCTTGTTTGTTAAGAAAAAAGATGGTAGTATGAGGATGTGTATAGATTACCAACAATTGAATAGGTACACCATACGAAACAAGTATCCATTGCCCCAGATAGATGATCTGTTTGACCAATTGCAAGGTGCATTCGTTTTCTCTAAGATTGATTTAAGGTCTGGTTACCATCAATTAAAGATTAAACCTCAGGATGTGCCTAAGAGGGCGTTTAGGACCCACTATGGGTACTATGAGTTTCTAGTTATGTCGTTTGGGTTGACAAATGCGCCTGCAACTTTCATGAGTTTGATGAATGGTGTGTTCAAACCATTTCTTGATTCATTTGTTATAGTATTCATTGATGACATTTTGGTCTCTTCGAAAAGTGAGGAAGAGCATGCCAACCATCTTTGTATTGTTCTGGGTGTTCTTGGGAAACAAAGGTTGTATGCGAAATTTTCTAAGTGTGAATTTTGGTTGACTTCGGTTTCCTTTTTGGGGCATGTAGTTTCAAAAGAAGGGGTAATGGTAGATCCCCAACAGATTGAAGCGGTTAAGAATTGGGTTCGGCTTAGCTCTGTGACTGAAGTTAGGAGTTTTGTGGGGCTCGCTAGCTACTATCGTAGATTTGTGAAAAACTTCGCTTCTATTGCTACACATCTGACAAATTTGACCAAAAAGAAGGTACCTTTTGAATGGACTGAAAAATGTGAGGAGAGCTTCCAAAAGCTCAAGACTCTTTTGACCACAACACATATTCTAGCACTAACGGTGGAAGGTAGAGATTTTATCATTTATTGTGATGCTTCACATTCAGGCTTGGGTGCGTTGTTGATGCAGGATAAGAATGTCATAGCTTATGCATCGCGGTAGTTGAAGGTGCATGAGAGGAATTATCAAACAGATGATTTAGAGTTGGCAGTGGTAGTGTTTGCTCTTAAGATCTGGCGACATTATCTTTATGATGTTAAGTGTGAGGTGTTTACTGATCATTGCAGTCTACATCATGTGTTTACTCAAAAAGATCTGAATTTGAGACAGCAAAAGTGGATGGAGTTACTCAAGGATTATGATGTGACCATACAGTATCATCAAGGCAAGGCTAATGTGGTGGCAGACGTGTTAAGTCGAAAGACGGTGAGTATGGGTAGTCTAGCTTGTTTGAGTGCATCCAATGGACCTTTGGCTAAGAAAATTCAAACCTTGGAATCTAAGTTCATGTAGTTGGGCATCTCAAAGAAAGGTGGGGTGTTAGCTAGCATTGAAGTAAGGGAAACGTTCATTGAGGAGATCAAGGTCAAACAGTTTGAGGATGAAAATTTGAATGAGCTTAGAAAGAAGACTGTGACTGGTAAGGCACAAGAGACCACTCTTGATATGGGAGGTGTGCTCAGTTTTAAAGGAAGGATTTATGTTCCTAGAGTGGGCGACTTGATTCAGGAATTGTTGATAGAATCCCATGGTTCGCAATATTCCATTCATCCGGGTTTGACCAAGATGTATCGAGATTTGAAGCGAATTTATTGGTGGCCTGGCATGAAGAAAGATATAGCAGAGTTTGTGGCTAAGTGTCAAAATTGCCAACAAGTAAAGTATGAACATCAAAGGCCTGCAGGTTTGCTTCAGAGAATGCGAATTCCGGAATGGAAGTGGGAAAGGATAGCTATGGATTTTGTGGTTGGTCTTCCCAAGACTTTGGGGAAGTTTGATTCTATTTGGGTAGTGGTTGACAGATTGACTAAGTCATCCCATTTTATTCCGATCAGAATAGATTATAATGCTCAACAATTGGCTAAGGTTTATGTGAAAGAGATAGTGAGGTTGCACGGGGTGCCCTTTTTTATCATCTCAGACCGTGGTACGCAGTTTACCTCTAAGTTTTGGAGGAAGTTACATGATGAATTGGGCACAAAACTCACTTTTAGTACAACTTTCCATCCACAGACGGACGGGAAGTCAGATAGGACTATTCAAGTGTTAGAATACATGTTGAGGGCATATGTGATTAATTTTGGAGGGCATTGGGATAAGTTCCTACCGTTGTGTGAGTTCTCTTACAATAATAGTTATCACTCCAGCATAGATATGTCACCGTTTGAGGCGCTCTATGGGAGAGGATGTAGATCACCCATAGGATGGTTCGAGGCTGGAGATTTAAAACTTTTGGGGGTTGACCTAGTAATGGATGCTCAAGATAAAGTAAGGAGTATTCCAGCTAAGCTTTTAGCAGCCCAGAGTAGACAGAAGAAGTATGCAGACCACAAGGTAAGAGAAATGACATTTCATATTGGTGAGAAATTTCTTCTTAAGGTATCACCCATGAAAGGGGTAATGAGATTTGGCAAGAAGGGCAAGCTAAGTTCGCGATATATTGGTCCCTTTGAGGTTCTTGAATGTGTAGGCCCAGTGGCTTATAAAATGGATTTACCTCCTAACCTATCGGGAGTTCATCCGGTATTTCATGTGTCCATGTTGAAGAGATATCATGGTGACGAAGATTACATAATAAAATGGGACGTAGTTGTGTTAGACAAGGACCTTCAGTATGAGGAGGAACCGATTGCAATTCTTGATCGTGATGTCTCGAAGATGAGGACCAAGGAGATTAAGTCCGTCAAAGTTCAATGAAAGCATCGTTCAGTTGAGAAAGCTACTTGGTAAACCGAGAAGGACATGCGAGACAAGTATCCCTAGTTGTTCATCGATTCAGGTACTACTCTACTCTAACTTTAGCCCGTCTTTCCTAGTTTGTCACTCGGGGACGAGTGATGGGTAAATTGGTATCTATTGTAACAACATGTTCCCGTCGTTATAGAAAAACCAATGGGGAAAATTTTTGGGTTGAAAAACTTTTTTGTAGTAACTTGGAATTTCCCAACCTAGTTCAGATTTGGGAGAAATCAGAGTCAGTAAGGTCTAAGGAAATATGGTAACAATTGGAAGGTCTAATTATGAATTTGATCATATGGGTAGATAGCTAAGACGTTAAGGAAACCGTACGACTTTATGGAATCTAATTCGGGAGAATAGAACTCTCAAAACTGATCTTAGCGTGAATGGGTATTTTCTGAGTGTCATGGGATGAAGGTGTGTTGTGAAATGGGAGTTTGAAACTCTTAAATCGACTCACTGGTTCCGTGCAACCCGCTGTGGCAGAATTATTCACTCCAGGGCGGGGCCGCTGTAGCGGGGTGAGGACCGCTGTGGCGGGACATACGCGACTTAAATCGGAAATAAACCCCAAAAATGTTTATTCTGCACTTTTCGACTTTGAGAGCTAAGGAATGACCCCAGGTGTTTTCTTGATAGTTTTCCACCATTCTTGAGGCTAAATGTAAGGTTTTCACTCCCCGAATCTATTTTTCGACTCGTAGAACTTAGTTTTTTGGGTGATTATTGTTGGGGAAGGATTTTGGAACTGTTTGGATAGTGGGAAAAACCCTAATTTTGATATTGGGATTATGGGTTTGATATAGGGTTGATAGTGCTTATTATAATCTGAGTAATTAAGTCTTGTTTATTGACCCTAACATTATATTGATTGTTTGTAGACCACGAACGAGCGAAAGAATCCGGAAAGGGAAGAATCAAGTTTCTTAGGGGATTCAAACTTTGTTCGAGGTAGGTGATGGTTGTGATTTCATGTTGGTGTGATATATATTTGTAATTGCTTCATTATAATGCATGTATGTATGCGAATGTTGCATTATTGATCACACTAATAGTAAATGAGGATGATTGAATAATTGTATGCCATGAATCATGACTTGATTGTATGATTATGAGAATGTACATTGTGATTGTGGCTTGTCGAATGGATCAGGTGTTACGTTTTGACACACTAACTTGGATCGGGTGCTACGTTCTGGTGCATATATGGGATCGGGTGTCACGTCTTGCACACTAACTTGGATCTAATACCACGTACCGGTACACTAACAATTTGGGTGTGGGTTCCGTGAGAGGACCAATAACTTGGCATATTTGTATATCTTGAGATTGTGCAATTGTACGTTGGTCGTAAGTGATATTGATATTGTATATGTTCGGTCTATGCATGTTTATTATGTTGTAATGACTTATATATATTTCACTTAATGGGATAGCCGCGTGATCCTACCAGTACATTGTGGTTGTGTACTGATACTACACTTGCTCTTTGTTTTTTGAGTACAGTGAATCTTCAGACGGCTACTGACAGACCTCGTTTAGAAGATCAGTGATCGACTTAAATTCAAGGGTGAGCCACTTCTTCCGGGCTGCCATGAGTTCTCCTTTTGTTTATGTCCACATCTTCGTACTTAGACTAGTACTTTAGAATTTCTTATGTTTAATTGGTTTGTACCCATTTTCTTAGACTTATGGTTCCTTGTTAGAGTTTTGGTACATTGACTTTCAGTATCTAGACATTATTTTCGCATTGAAATATTTAGGCAACTCATGAAATATTTAGGCATGGTCAACATATGAGACCTTGAGTGGTGTTGGTAAAGTTGTTGTGAGCAAGAGTTGCTTAATGAGGACCTTCCTAGTTTAAAAGCTCCGGTATGTTGATGGTTTCTTATAGTGTAAATGTTTTATTGAGGTTCCTATGTTGTTTTCATTTTAGCCTTAATGGGGTTTTCTCCTAAGTGGAGGGATAGTATGGTTGTGAGAGTCTTGATATTCATATCTCTTTCCTTCTATTCCTATTCAAGCTTGAAACCAAGAGTTCCTTGTAGCTTGTTTCTTGTTTTGGAGTCATGTGTAACATTGGGTTTCCATGGTCTCCCTATTTTTTCCTTTAGCATTTAAACCTACTTCTGTATCTTTAAATGCCTTAGTTTTGATTAAGTTGTGTAGTTCTTGGTTAGCTAATTAGTATTAATGGTTCTCTCACCGGAGGGTTAGTGTAGGTGTCAATCACGATGGTCTGGGTCGTAACAAATTTCAGTTATAGATTGGGGTGCTTTTAGACCATTTTTTCATTAAAAAAAAGATAACCTTGAATTTGTATATATACATACTTATTAGCCAACTTGTAAGTTTTGGGTCGTGGATCACCCATGTGGACCTCCCGACCCGACCCAATCTGTTTCATGTCTTATCCAAATTAATTAATTAATAATTAATTGGATAAATCCTTTTAAAGGATAAAGCAGAACAGTTACAAAGTAACTGTTCAACCTCTCCTTAAAAGACTCCTAGTGGGAGTGTTTTCGTGAGTGAATGTGAAACGTAAAAAATACAGAGAGGAAAAATGTTTGAAAAACAGTCAAGAAACAAAGAAGTGTATTTCTGAAAAGACAAATCAAATCAACACATAGAAAAAGACTTCTAGTTTGTGATCAGATCTTTATTTCCTAGTAATTCAAAGACGGACTTGAGCAACAACCTGTCAAAGAAGCAAATCGACGACTTCCGCTCCGAATAATAAGGTACATATCTCATTGTTGAATAACCTTAAAATTCCTGCAATGGTATCAAATCCATTGTTTATGATCCCATCTTGTGTTGCGTACTTGAGAATTCACTGTCTATGTTTATAAGAAATAAAATAGATTCTATGTCATTTAAAATCAGTGAATAGAAAAAATTGAATGATGTTAATTTTCATGATGCTTAGATGTGGATTAATTTTATGTGAAATAGGATTCAGAATCCTATTTGATTTTCAATCATAAAATAGATAGGATATCTTGTCCTACTAAGAAAGAAATTCTATTTTTAATACTGCTTCTGTTTAATAGCGATCTGAAAATAGAATGTATGATGTATGGGTCAATTGTTTTTTGAATCCATAATCTACTCGTGCTTCGCTTTCCGACAACATATTATAATGGAAAAATGGAATTATAACGAGTGAGATACGAATTATTAAAAAAATTAGATATTTTTTTCTGTTTTTCGAAAAACTGCATCTGCCTAGAGCAATCTGGAAATTCTCTGTGCAGTTTTTGGGTGGAAACTTATTTTTTTTATGATTTGCTCGTTTTAAGCTTTCCGAAAACATATTATATCAAGGAAACCGACTTAGAACCAGCAAGATATGAATTTTTCAACAAATGACTGAAAAAAAAAACGTTTTTCTTTGATTGAGATTAGTGTCCTATTTAGGATTATTTTGATATGTTCTCTTTTAGGATCTTATTGTTCTTGAGTTTTTGAATAGTCCTTATGTTCCTTATACAGTTGGTTGACATTATTAGAAATTTGTGACATATGTTGTCACATTAAATGGTATTAACCATATTTTATTTTGTTCCCATTTCAGATATGACTGAACGGGAACATGCTCAAATTACTCCAAGTGGGAGTTCTCAAAGTATGTTAAGAAAAGGAAGGGTCATTCGGAGACAAATAGAAAAAGATCTATGAGAGTTTAATTCTTCAAAAATGGATCCCCATGGATGCTTAATATAATTTCTCCAGAACTTTGTCGTGAAATTTGAGAAAACTTTATGAAAGTCACCCTCAAATTACAAATAGTGAAGGATATGCTATTTTGTATGATTCCTTGCCAGAATTCTGAAAGAATGAACTTAATCAAGTTAGAATCGAAATTGGGGATGACGAAGAATTATGGAAGTACTATGTAAAAATAGGAGTTAAGTGGGTAAAGCTACACCCAAAGTGTATCCACATACTCAATTTTTTATCAGATTAGTTTTATTTATTATTTTAATTTTTATTAAAGTATGAAATGAACATCTTTTATTGTGCTTTGATATGAATATTTAAGTTTTATTTTATTGAATAAGTGAATGATTATTCTATTGCGCAATATAATATGGTGTTTAATTATTAGACATACAAATCTGTGTGGTTATAGTCTAAAATAAATAAGTGTACACATTAAGAAGTTAATTTCAAATTTTGGTTAAATATTTGATTTGTAGATGATGATTGGATGCATACGTGTCTTTTCGATTTTACATTCAACTATGACATCATTATGAGAATTGATTTGCTTGAATGTGTATGTCACATGCATAATTGTTAAAATTCTTGCCTAAAGATATGTCAATAACAGAGATGGTATCAAAAGTATCATTACTGATTACTGACTTAAACAAAGGTGAAAAACTTAATTGTAATAATTATGACATCTGGAGTCGTAATATACGGTATATGCTGGAAGAGAAAAAATGCTCTGGGAGGTATAAACCATGTGTTGAATCAACCAAAAGAAGGTAATACTGCACAACACATTAGGGTGATGTCAAACATGGTCACTCAACTCAAGAGTGTTGGTCATATTATTTTTTTAAGATGAGCAACAAGTTCATGCAGTAATTCGATCTCTTTCCAATAATGGGAAAAACTTGAAGGTTAAATTGATCCATAATCATGGCATCAAAACTTTTGTGATGATTGCAAACCATGTTGAACTTGAAGATGAGCACATTGGTGCTGCTAAAAACTGCTTCTAAATGCCTTTGTGGCAGAAACAAGTGGTACAAAATCTTCAGGCTTCAAGCATAAGAAAAATTTGAAAAGGAATGGGAAAAATAAAGAGGCTGAAGAAAGACCTTCTAAGAAAAAGAAAAATCCAAATTCCAAGAAAGAAAAATGATTTTTCAAGAAGAGAGACAAGAGCAAAATGAAGTGCTACAATTGTTGAATGTTGGGGCATTTCACTAATGAATGCAATGAGCCGAAAATGTAGCATTCCGAAACGCATCTCAAAGTGCAACATATGGTTTCGAGCACTTCTTTACAAGTTGAATCTCATCCTATATGGATTGTAGACTCAGGATCTACCGACCACGTGAGTCGAGATAGAGAGGCGTTTGTGGAGTTTCGTCGAGTTTCATCTAAATTAAGGTGGATCTACGTAGGAAATAATGCTAGGCTTGAATTCAAAGGTATAGGCACTTGCAAAGTGGACTTGCGTGGTGGTTGTTCCTTGATGTTGCATGACGTCCTATATACTCCAGAGATTCAACGAAACTTAGTGTTTGTGTCTGTTCTTTTAGACGTTGTTTTTTTATTTGTTTTTTAGTTGTAATGGTGTTAGAATAACTCTAGATAATGTTTTATATGGTTTTGGACTTCGTTATGATCGTTTTATCGTATTAGATTGTAATCCTTCAACTTATGACTATTATGTTGACCGTTGTGTAATGACATGTTATTCAACTAACAACGATGTTGATATTATTACATGGCATGCTAGATTAGGTCACATAGGGCAAGATCGAATGAATAGGTTGGCAAAAGAAGGGCATTTAGGTTCTTTCACCAAAATTAAAATGTCAACTTGTGAAAATTGTCTTGCTGGAAAGATTACGCGTAAACCATTTGAAAAGGCTAAGAGAGCTGAGTTCCCACTTCAATTAATTCATTCTGATATTTGTGGTCCAATGAATGTAAAGGCAAGGTCTGGTGCTACATATCTCATTACATTTATTGATGATTTCACGCGTTTTGGTTATGTCTATTTGATTTCTCATAAATCGGAAGCACTTGAATGAAGTTGAAAATCAATTAGATAAAAGTATAAAAGCTTTAAGAACCGATCGAGGACGTGAATATTTGTCAAAACAATTTGAAGAATTATGTGCTGAAAATGGTATTATCAGACAATTACATACTCCTTATACACCTCAACAAAATGGTGTAGCTGAAAGAATGAATAGAACATTATTAGACATGACAAGATCAACGATGATGCAGGCAAATTTGTCTATCTCTTTCTGGGGAGATGCATTATTGACTGCATCTTACATATTGAACATAGTGTCTTCTAAGTCTCCGTCTTGAATCACTAGGAAACAAAGATCTGATCACAAACTAGAAGTCTTCTTCTATGTGTTGATTTGATTTGTCTTCTCCGAAACACACTTCTTTGTTTCTTGACTGTTTTTCAAACCTTTTTCCTCTCTGTATTTTTTACGTTTCACATTCACTCAGGAAAACACTCCCACTAGGAGTCTTTTAAAGAGAAATTGAACAGTTACAAAGTAACTGTTCTGCCTTATCCTTTAAAAGGATTTATCCAATTAAATATTAATTAATTAATTTGGATAAGGCATGAAACAAATTGGATCGGGTCGGGTCGGTCCACATGGGCGATCCACGACCCAAAACTTACATCTCCCACTTCGCACATGGTGGACAAGACCCAAGTCAACATTATATCAATCAGACACACAATTCATACGACAAATAGTTTGTGCGACCTGTGAGCATTAAGAGCTTACCTTCAAGGTTTTACAAGCCCTACATAAGAATTCAATCACATGTGGAAAGAATTCACTATTATTTTAAGGACACTATTACTCACAATACCCCAGACTTCATTCACTACTTCAGTAGTTACTTATTTGATCCCTCATCCTCTCAAGGATATTAACTCGAGTTCATATTTAACTTTATACACACAATTACACTCGAGTGTAATAGCCGGCTTAAGTATACAAGTTTTTGTTTTGGTAAAATACATGGAGAGGGGGCATAGACCTTACCTCCATCCTATGATTGTTCAAGAGTTGGTAGCCTACTAAGGTTCTCCAACTTTTCCCCATACTAGAAATGAAGCCTGTCATCTAAGCACCTACGTGAGAGGACTCCTCTTGATACAGAGAATCTAGGAAAGCATAAATGAGGGAGACTCTCCCTTTACAAGAAAAAGAAAATCTCTTCATAAAATATACAAGTTGAATTGTTCATTTATTCATCTTCCCTTTTTACTCGAATATATATGTTCCATATCAACTGCTTTTCTAGACATGCACTGCATTGCCGAATCGTTCATGGCTATTAGTAACATGCTAAAGTAGCAATAACGATTTGAAAAACAGTCAAGAAACAAAGAAGTGTATTTCTGAGAAGACAAATCAAATCAACACATAGAAGAAGACTTCTAGTTTGTTATCAGATCTTTGTTTCCTAGTAATTCAAAGACGGACTTAAGCAACAATCTGTCAAAGAAGCAGATCGACGACTTCCACTGCGAATAATAAGGTACACATCTCGTTGTTGAATAACCTTAAAATTCTTACAATGGTATCAGAGCCATTGTTTATGATATCATCATGTGCTGCGTACTTGAGAATTCATTGTCTATGTTTATAGAAATAAAATAGATTCTATGTCATTTAAAATCAGTGAATAGAAAAAATTGAATGATGTTAATTTTCATGACGCTTAGATGTGGATTAATTTTATGTGAAATAGGATTCAGAATCATATTTGATTTTCAATCATAAAATAGATAGGATTTCTTGTCCTACTAAGAAAGAAATTCTATTTTTAATACTGCTTCTGTTTAATAACGATCTGAAAATACAATGTATGATGTTTGGGTCGAAATTATTATTTTTCATAATCTGCTCGTGCTTAGCTTTTCGAAAACATATTATAATGTAAAAACAGAATTATAAAGAATGAGATACAAGTTATTAAAAAAATTGGATATTTTTTTCTGTTTTTCAAAAAACTGCATCTGTCTAGAGCAATCTGGAAATTCTCTGTGCAGTTTTTAGGTGGAAACTTATTTTTTTATGATTTGCTCGTTTTAAGCTTTCCGAAAACATATTATATCAAGGAAACCGACTTAGAACCAGCAAGATATGAATTTTTCAACAAATGACTGAAAAAAAAACGTTTTTCTTTGATTGAGATTAGTGTCCTATTTAGGATTATTTTGATATGTTCTCTTTTAGGATCTTATTGTTCTTGAGTTTTCGAATAGTCCTTATGTTCCTTATACAGTTGGTTGACATTATTAGAAATTTGTGACATATGTTGTCACATTAAATGGTATTAACCATAATTTATTTTATTCCCATTTCAGATATGACTGAACGGGAACATGCTCAAATTACTCCAAGTGGGAGTTCTCAAAGTTTGTTAAGAAAAGGAAGGGTCATTCGGAGACAAATAGAAAAAGATCTATGAGAGTTTAATTCTTTGAAGATGGATCCCCATGGATGCTTAAAAGTAATTTCTTTAGAACTTTGTCGTGAAATTTGAGAAACTTTATGAAAGTCACCCTCAAATTACAGATAGTGAAGGATATGCTATTTTGTATGATTCCTTGCCAGAATTCTGAAAGAATGAACTTAATCAAGTTAGAATCGAAATTGGGGATGACGAAGAATTATGGAAGTACTATGTAAAAATAGGAGTTAAGTGGGTAAAGCTACACCCAAAGTGTATCCACATACTCCATTTTTTATCAGATTAGTTTTATTTATTATTTTAATTTTTATTAAAGTATGAAATGAACATCTTTTATTGTGCTTTGATATGAATATGTAAGTTTTATTTTATTGAATAAGTGAATGATTATTCTATTGCGCAATATAATATGGTGTTTAATTATTAGACATACAAATCTGTGTGGTTATAGTCTAAAATAAATAAGTGTACACATTAAGAGTTAATTTCAAATTTTAGTTAAATATTTGATTTGTAGATGATGATTGGATGCATACGTGTCTTTTAGATTTTACATTCAAATATGACATCATTATGAGAATTAATTTGCTTGAATGTGTATGTCACATGCATAATTGTTAAAATTCTTGCCTAAAGATATGTCAATAACAGACATGGTATCAAAAGTATCATTACTGACTTAAACAAAGATGAAAAACTTAATGGTAATAATTATGACATCTGGAGTCGTAATATACGGTATATGCTGGAAGAGCAAAAATGCTCTGGGAGGTATAAACCATGTGTTGAGTCAACCAAAAGAAGGTAATATTGCACAACACCTTAGGGTGATGTCAAACATGGTAACTCAACATCTCCCACTTTGCACATGGTGGACAAGACCCAAGTCAACATTATATCAATCAGACACACAATTAATACGACAAATAGTTCATGCGACCTGTGAGCATTAAGAGCTTACCTTTAAGGTTTTACAAGCCCTACCATAAGAATTCAATAATGTCGCGCCCCGTTTTTCTCGCGAAAAATGGACCTTCGACCTAACAACTCTCTTTGGGAGCTTTTTTTGTGGATTGAAGAGTCGCCACCTAATGAATTAAGGCGCGTTAGGGCACCTATATAACCTAATTAAATCTAACTAAAGTCAATGAACCAGAGATCAGGGTATGAGTTCAAATTACCTTGAGGGGAAGGTGTTAGGCATCCCTCAAGGTCCACAAATGTGGGTCCCGGCCGTATCTCATGCAATATGCGGGGGTTACAAGTAGCAAGTATGATCACTTCATTTATTATTTAGTTATTTATTAGACATGCTTGCTAGGTGATAACTAATATTAAGCAATTAAGAATGCCTTAATGATTTTAATTAATTAATTAAGCATGTAAGACTACCCCTACCCCACCACCGCATGCTTTTGGTCTCTAAAAGGTGCCTATCATCCCTGCTTAAGGTCCAAGATTTTAATTAATTAATTAAGCATGTAAGACTAGGTGATATAATAAATATTTAAACAATTAATAAAGAGAGGAGCGAGGAGACAGAAATTGCACAATTAGATAGGCAAAACAAATTTTATTTTTTATTAAACTACCCCAAGCAATTATAATTAAAAACAAGTAAAGGGACAAAAGGAAAAGGGAGACTCTGAAGGACTTTAGGATCAACACTCGACTTTTCTTTATTTTTTGATAGGCTTCCGTATAGGGACAGACAAAACCAAGGTTTGTCGCTTTAAGCCTGAGTCGATGTCATCATATCCACAGGGTCTAAACTACCCCTACCCCACCACCGCATGCTTTTCGTCTCTAAAAGGTGCCTATCATCCCCGCTTAAGGTCCAAGAGGCATTGGACTACTATTAGGTGGATTTAGACTGAAATAAACTCCTAATAGGCCCACCTAAACACCATGTCAAACAAATAGGACAACACTTAGCACGTAAAATCCCAAGTTGGCCTCTAGATTAGATTATTTAGCATGTTAGCAAACACACATAAAGTGGAAGGTCTCATGCTTAAGTGTGTGCATACAAAATAAGAGCAAGTATTGACAGTTAATTGAGTAGGCGTGGATATTATGAGGAAAACAACGGCTAAAGTAATTTAACTAAACAATCTCACATAGAGCAGATTTAAAAGTTTTAGATGAGCCAGTGGCAGAATGACATTAATTAATATGCAGTTATAACATTTAATTTGAATTAATAATTTGCTATTATATACAATTTTACCTAAAAATAAATATGAATCTAATATTGATATGTTAGGGTTTGTTTTTAATTTCTTAAAAAATATTTTTGGAAAAACAAAGTTGCTTAAATGAGAAAAAAATGACTTCCTTTGATTCAAAAATAAAATAAAAAATGACTTCCTTAGTCCTATCTATTACAAATAAATCACGGATTATTTTCAGTGTAGCGCCTGATTTATCATCACGGTTCGACCAATCTCATGAATCACTTATCACCAAGTGTGAGTACTTCCTTATCGCGATCAATATCATTCCTAAAGTAGTGCCTCACATGTTGTCAATTTATCAGAAAAGTGGAACTCTCTTCTTTTCCTTGTACAACTTTTAATTCTCATAAGCATGGAGCTTGAACTCCTCAAGTTCGTGCAGCTGCACCATTTTGTTCTTTCCACCGCTGCCCCCGCATTCGCTGTCTCCGCCGCCCCCTGTGGCCACTGCCGACAGTTCCTTCAAGAACTCCGAAACCCTTCCGATCTCCAAATCCACATCACATCTCGACACCAAAACAATCCCGATGTCACATTCGAACCTTTGCGTGAAATTCTCCCAAACCCATTTGGTCCATTCGATTTCCTTGACAACGGTTTAATATGTCAATATGTCAACTACCATAATTTTGGTATCCTTTTACCTTTCTGTCAATATGTCAACTACCAAGTCACGAATGAGATTCTAAAAGCTGACATATGTGCCTTCCTTACCATCTCGATTAACATTATTTTATCTTTATTAAATATAGTATGATATTTGTGTCTGTGATGTAATTTAATCAAGCATGAAATTTAAGAAATATGAGAAAATGTTATAATATATTAAAACCACTCTTTAGGATCGTTTGATTATGTGAAATGAAAACATGATTTGAAATTATATTAGATAAAATTGAAGTTTTGTTTGGACATGCAATTTGAATTTTAAAATTGTATTTTTTACTCATAAATATAAAAATCTCATAAGTAGTGAAAGCTACCGAAATTGCTCCAATTCTTTATACAATCTTACCAAAAATACAAAAGTTCAAAATAAAAATGTCATACACTATTACAAAGCTACTATGAAAAATACAAAATTAATGGATCGAGCTTTAGTTCAATAAAAAGGTAAAATTGGGCATTGGTTGTAGTTATTATATTTATTGAGTCATTTATTGGTCAATATCATTAGTAATTATCTCATCATGTTCACTCATTTGATATTCTCGTAAAAATATTATATAAATATAAAATATATTTTTTACAATATTATAAATTTCTAGGTCAAATTTTATATTTTAAAAATATGAAATCATGATATGAAATTCTCAAATCAAACTTTTTAGAAAATTTAAAATTATGAGATGGAATTGCAATGTCCAAAACCCTGCTTAAAATGTAAAGAATACACTTTTTACGGATATTTTATCAAATAAGTGAAAATTCAATATAAAGAAAACATTGATAATCTCATTAAATATCTGTTAAATAAAGAATGTGTTCAATACTTTTGAAATTAACTTTTTTTTTTTAAAAAATCACTTAAATTGGAAGAAAACGAATAATATTTTATTGTGTAGTCCGTATATGCACTTGCAATTATGTAAAAGTGAAGGTCAAATTGTACTTTCCTATTTTCCACAGCTTCATGTCCTTTTTTTCACTCATCATTTCTCCTTTTGACTACCTTTTTACTAAAATAGACATGTTAGGATTAGCGTCTACGCATAATCTTCTTATAATTGGTTCTTGATCATGAAAGGTTTTTTAAAAAATAGTATAGTAAAATTCTATCTTTTTTGCTTTTCTTTGAATCTCAAAATTCATCCCCTTTTGTTCAAATTCTATCAATAAACTTGATTACCTTATTTAATACTCTCTCTTCGTCTTTATTTACTTGTCAAAAATTTCTTAATTTAATTTCTAGCTACTATTATTTGTCATTTTTGACAAATCAACGAAGAACTTTTCCCTCTATTAAATTCTTAATTTATTAATATTGAGTTAATGTTTTTGAAAAATATAGTGAGTAAATATATTTAAGACTATATTAATCAATAAGGATAAAATAATAAACTCATTATATCAATCATTATTTTCTTAATAGGTTTGTCAACTCAAAATTTGACAAGTAATAAAAGATGGAGAGAATATATTTTAATAAATACGGCTGACAGTCCAATTTAAATAGGTGTCATCCTTATCATGATTTCTCCTGAAATTGAAGATAGTTTAAGATGATTTTTCTATGACAAAGTAACAAAATGTATGTTTGTTTTCAGTACAATTTGAGGTGAACTAGCTGGTGGAATATAAAATTATAATTTTGAAATAATTTATGAGATTATTAGGAAATTTATCCACGTTTTGCATTCTTGTAAAATTAGATATCATTAAATTGATAAAATAATATTTATTTTTATAAAATCTTAATTTACATAATATAATTTGATTGGATAGGAAATTTTAAAAATAAGTGAAAAATTTAAATTAAGAAATACCTTTTGTGGTTTTTTTTTATACAAAATAAATGAGATCCACCGTAGTATCAATTAAATGTTTTAAAAATAAATTAACACGTCATTATTTCTTAAATTAATTAAAAAAATTGTGTGCTACGTAAGTTAGAACAAAGCGAGCAATATTTTGTATTATATACTAGGGAAATCCTGCCCGTGTCAACACGGACCCAACAATGTAATATAGTACTAATATGCATTTACTGAAGTTAGTTCCTTTTTTTTTCTCAAGTTTAATGTGAAAGACCAACTTAACACTTGATCTCAAAATTGAATTGCACCTTTTTACATTCTTCATTAAACAATACTTTCTCACACCTTACTTCTTGAAAAGCAACTCAAGACATAATTCATAGACATTTTGGAACAATGTCCATGACTTCATTTTTATATTGATAAATGCTAAAATACACTCTTTAACAGTGGCGGATCCAGGATTTTCGTTCAGGGGGTTCGAAAAATAAAAGTATAAACGTGTAAATAGGCCAACAAAATAAAATTTCAAGGAAGTAGTAGTATATAGTTTATAGGTACAATTTTTAGGAATGGGAGTATGGACCCTTGAATTTTTTGGGTTTAACACCACATTTTAGCACGTTTTATTAAAAAAAAAACTATAAAAAACATAAAAATCGGAACTGGAACTAAAAAAAAAAAAAGACTGAAAGTAAAAAACTAAGAAATAAAACGCTAACCCAGGGATTCGATCCCTGAACATCAGACTTTATTTTGAAGGGAGCTGCCACTAGGCTATCTCCTTCACCTTGTCATTGAGGGGTTCAAAATATATATATCCACATAAATCCAGAAAATTCACCTTATATATACAGTGTAATTTTTTATCGAGGGGGTTCGGGTGAATCCCCTGGACAACACGTGGGTCCGCCCCTGCTCTTTAACATCACACACAAGGTACTATTCATACATTAAACTTCTTGTAGCCTCCTTATAAACTTGAAATGGAATACCTGTACAATTATAAAGTAATGATTAGTTGTTAGTACTTGTATTTGAAACAACAAAGATGCAAAAGACATAGACAACAAATATTTTTTTAAGTGCAGAGTGAAGGAAAAAAGGGAGCATGTTAACATTCGAACAATATGTGTAAATAAATAGTTTAGTAACCTCAAATTAGTGGATTCAACAAAGACTCAAATTAGTGGATTCAACAAAGACTCAAATTCTACCAATGTAGTAAATCAACCTAATCTGCCTAGAATCAGAAGAATCAAATTGGGTCTTCTTTGAAATCTCCAAAAAAATATAATCAAAAAAACAAATAGAGAAAATCAAAAAATGATTAATAATTTACCTGATACAACACCACCACACACATAAAGAGCTCTAAAACTACTGCTCTGTTTCTTCTTCATTGTCTACCGATTTCATGCTCAAGTCGATTTTTGAATGTCAAATTTTTTTTTGAAAGAATAGAAACGGTCAACAAAATGAACCAAGAAACAAAAGGCTAATAGTGAAAATGAATACTTACCTTACAATGCAACTTGAGTTTGCTCTTTCTGTCTCTAAAATGTACAAACTGCCATACAGGCGAGAGATGGATTAAACCTAAAGCACTGTTACGTGTCTATTCCAAATATAAAAAGAATCATATTTGGATTCAACAAATAACAAAAACAATAAAATTTAAATCCCCAAAATCATGCAAACACACAAATAATTAAAAATGTCATGGTATTGAAGTAGTTGAATTCTTCAGGCTACTTTTATGAGAAATTCTCGTGTGTTTTTTTTAACTGCGAATTTTTCAACTGCAACAACAATAAGTCAGTGTAGTCTCACCTCTATTTTGTGGAGGTAAAGAGGTGATTTTCAATAGATCCTAAGAAATTTAAACATTGAAGCTTGGATTTGTAATACGATAAGAGAGATTAGAATCACCGCCATGACTGCAAGCACCGGTTACAGGATAACCTGCCATCCGGGTTGCCCCGCCAAGATACGGGGTCCGATTGCTCTCTTACACTATCAATTTTTGTTGGGAAAACGCGGACAAACACAAAAATATATATGGTAAAAGTAATGAAAATAAAATGGGAAAATAATGACACCAAGAATTTTACGTGGAAATCCTTCTAAATAAGAGAAAAAACGACGGGCCAAGAATTTTGAGAAATAATCATTCTCTTTTTTTTTTAATTGACTTTTTTGAATAGTCTATTCTACTATATATTACATTATCAACCTTTAACTTTTTTATACTTCTTTTAAAATCATATTTTTTTTATTTTTTACTCTATATAACAATTTTTAAAATAAAAAAATATTAATTTCGTCCAAAAAAGAGAAAAATATTAATTGAATATATAATTTAGTATTGTTCTATAATTAATAAAATAAAAAATAATTTTATTAATTTTATCGAATCTATATTATGATAATCTTATAAATATATGTTGATGCAAGTAATAAAAATAATTAATAAAATTTGTTGAGCATTGCTTGTAGCAATTGAAATTGTTTGTTATTGGGAAACAACTTGTCTTGATTTTTGGTTGGCTGATGTCTAACAATTGTTTCATTCTCATTTTGTGTACTTAGTTTCAATAAATTTTTTCTATTCCTAATTATCTACCCTGCAAGAATTCTCGAGTAAGATAACCTGGAATATAGTTTAAACTCCCTTTGATATGTTCAATATCAAAATAAAATAGACAAAATAGCTTACCATCTAGCAAATATATGTTTAGAATCAAGGTTTTGTACAACTTTTTACAAAATAGATTTTGCAACTTAAAATCAATGCGTAGTAAAAACTTTTATTTAGTAAATCTTCTTGAAATTATAAAATGCACAAAATAATTGCTAAAGTTTCCTTCTTTATAGTAGGATAATTTTGTTGGGCTTTATTCCAATGTTTGGATGTCAATGTAATGATATGCTCTTTGTCATTTTTTCCTTGCTTCAAAATACCACCATAACCAATATCTAAGGCTGGCAAACAGACAGGACCGGATCAACAGGACCGATTTTACCGAAACCGGTCCTCGTTACCGGATTTTGTTACCGGAACCGGTTTTACCAAAAATTTCCAAAAGTTCCGTCCGGTCCCTTAGTTACCGGATAGGAACCGGTTTGGACCGGACCAGAACCGGTTCTTACCGGATAATTGTGTACCGGTAATTTTTTATTATTATTATTAACTTTAATTATTATATAATTAATTAATAAAATTATATTATTAAAAAACTTCAATTTAAAACTTTAAACTTTAAAGTTACTTTAAAGTTTCAATTGAATTTAAGTTTAAACTTTAAAGTTTAAAGTTTAAAATTGACTTTAAATTTTAAAGTTTATATTGAATTTAAATTTTAAATTGACTTTAAAGTTTAAAGTTTATATTGAATTTAAATTTTAAACCTTAAAATTCAATTTTATATTAAAGTTTAAACTAATATTAAAATAGTTGAAAATTAAATTTCTAAAATGACTTGGATTAAATATAAGAGAC